>AYEL01069214.1:0-15179 GCA_000484575.1 Olivierus martensii
ATATATATATTATAAATATATATATATACATATATATATATGTCTATATACAGGGTGTTCCTAAAGTCCACCAACAAACTTTCAGGACAGGTTCTACTTATGAAAATAAATAAAAAATGTTTAATGAACATATGGTCTAAATGGAACTGTTTTCGAGTTATAACTCTTTAAATCTAGCCAATCACCATCACGTACACAAAACATCACGACATATTGCATTTCCAAAACGCGTCGCTTGCCTTCTTACTGCCCAGTAGTAAGTAGGAGAGCGACGCAATGCGACCCGTCTTGGCAACGCGACGCGTCGTGATACTTTGTGTACTCGATGGTGATTGGCTAGCTTTAAAGGGTTATAACTCAAATGGTGCAATTTAGACCATATGTTCATTAAACATTTTTTATTTATTTTCATAAGTAGAACCTGCCCTGAAAGTTTGTCGGTGGACTTTAGGAACACCGTGTATACACACAGCATGTCTGATAAATAATTGGACTGACAAGTATTTAAGTGTTTCTATGGCTATTTTCCCAAATTTAAAACAGAACTGCTTTTTGCTCCATCATATTTTCATGACAATGTCAACTAAAATACCGTCACTAAAATGCAATAACTTTTGAATGCATTTTCTAATTTTGTTGAAATTTTAACAGTTGTTAGTTCAAACATGACTATCAAAACATATTAATGCCCACTAGATGGCACTTATAGTGAAAATAGAAATTCAGTCTTGTTATTTATTATATATACTTGTATATTAACTAAATATATAAATAATTAATTAGTTTTTTCATATACAGTATGTATCTTTTTAAATGTTATGAATAAAGACTTTCAGTAATTTGGCAAAACTAAGAGGTATATTAATGATTGAACTAAATACAGATGTCATTGTTTCTTATTACAAGAATTAATTCAGCCAAAATTTAACTTTCTATAATTTTATTTTAAATTCATTATTATTAATCTGACATTTATATTTGAGAAAAATACAGTAAGTCCCAATTTATATGTTTAAAGATTCATTGTTTCACAGATGCTTGGATTTTTTTAAAAATTAGACTAGATTTCTATAAAATACAAATGAAAAATTCATTAAATTTAATTTAATGAATTAAAAATATCACTTATATTCTTAAATTTTCATATCCATGCTTATATAAATTTTATGCTGCTATTGATCAGTATGCATAATTATATATATTTAGAATTTAATAAATTGTTAGACTTGCAATTTACATGGAAATTTTTGCAATGAATTAATTGCATAAATAGGAAACTTTACTATATTCAATAGGACAAATTTACAAATTTGAAGCTTCAAATCCAATTAATAAAAGAACTAAAGCAGTTTGAAAATAACACAAACAAAAAAAGCATTATCTTCTTCTCCATCTGTGTAGATATACAGTGGTGCTTTGCAATTCGACAGTCTCGCAATTTGACATTTGAGTTTCGTGGGTTGGCACATGCGCATGCATGGAATCATATGATGTCATTTGCTCTTTGTCAGTTTTTTTGGGCTATTTTGCTGTTTGCCCATGTTGTTTGTGTTAATTTTCAATTCTACATTTTTCAGAAAGTAAAAGAAAAGAATTAATTAATAAACAGAAAACATTTTAATAAAAAATCCAATAATATAGAATAAAAGTCATACTTTTAACTTAATAGGGGATGCAAATCACTAGAATAAAATCTCTCGATGGAAATGAAATCATCATATAGCTGAAAGAAAAGTGAAACATGATAGCTTAGATCAATAGTTCTTAAATGGTGGTTCTAAGGACCATCAGAGTTCTTCCAGTTACGAACAGAAATTGGAAACTTTTAAATTTGCATTTATTCATATTTAAAATTAATTATAAAATTGAAAAAATATTATAGATTAAACTAATTTAAGCAATCGATTATTCTCTCATTATTAAACTATAATACAGGTATCCCTCTTATAACATGGTTTCCTATAAAGCGGTTTCGCTCTAACACGATTTGAAAATTGCGGAAACTCTTACCGCGGTTTCCTACCGCATGCGCGGTTTCGCTCTAACACGATTTGAAAATTGCGGAAACCCTCATATAATACGGTACTTCTACAACACGGTTTTTACTTAACACAGTGGTGCCTCACTATTCGACGTCCCGCAATTCGACAGTTGGGTTTCGCGGGATGGCGCGTCCGCGTGCATGGAATTGTGTGATGTCATTTGTTATTTGTCAGATTTTATTGGGCTGCTTTGGTGTTTGCCATGTAGTTGGTTTTAATTTTCAAATCTACATTTTTCATAAAAAAGAGAATTTATGCATCTATAGTTGTTATTATTTTCTTGAGTGAAATTTAGGGATAGGTTCAAAGAGAAGTGAACAGAGAAATAATTCAGGGAAGGAAAAACTTAATTGAGCAATAAATGGTGTGCGGAAAGGTAGAACAATTACAGATGTAGCTGAAAAGTATGGCGTTCCTAGGACAATTTGGCAACGTTTTGCAATAGAGAGAGATTATGGATACTAGAGTGTCTGCTGGAGCAATGAAGATTTCTGACAAGAATAGATCTTTAATCAGTGATGAGATGGAAAAGTTGCTTCTCACCTAAATTAGATAAAGATAGAGGAAGAGAGATCCTATAACTCAGGCAATGATCTATTAGAAGGCTAGGTTAATTTTCAAAGAATTGCAGAAGAAAACTCCAGGATGTCCCTCAGATCAATCTGAGGAATGTAAAGCAAATCGAGCCTGGTTTCACATATTCAAGGATAGAACAAATAAAGAAGACTTTATTCCAACATCCAAGGGCTAATATATTCAGTGTATTATGCATAAAATAGTGCATTTTGTTTAGTAGGTTATACAATAAATAATACGTGAGGAATGTAAAGCAAATCGAGCCCGGTTTCACATATTCAAGGATAGAACAGAATAAAGAAGACTTTATTCCAACATACAAAGGCTAATATATTGAGTGTATTATGCATAAAATAGTGCATTTTGTTTAGTAGGTTATACAATAAATAATACGTATAGTAAATAAAATAATACATTGTATCTCTCTCACTCACTAGTTAGGGGAGTGGGATGGGGGTCCGAAGGAGTCCAACAATGAATTAATCTATTTTCCATAGTCTTATATGGGAAATATTGTCCCGCAGTTCGACAATTTCTCAATTCGACATTAGTTCGGCGACGGATTAGTGTGGAATTGCGAGGCACCACTTTACTTTTAGAAAATTACGTTTACTCTTCTACAACAAAACATTTTCATTAATTTTTGTAAATCCATACTAGGGACACACAATACACAAATAAAATGCCATCATTGGGAAAACTTTTCTAAAATTAGTCATAAATGCAATTCCAGTTCTTGGATAAAATAAAAAATAAGTTATTATTCTTCAATAGAGGAATGTGAAATAGAAGAAAAAAATTTTTATCCATAAATTTTTTTGCTATATGTTAAGAAAGGATTGGTTTCTAGCGGACGGTAGCGGGATAGATTACATATATTGTAAATAGAGCAGAAGATATACAAACTATAAATGCAGAAAAAAGTTCAGAAAGTGTAGTTGATATTGTTAAAGAAAATGTTCTGGTTTTAATGAAATAGTGGTAACAAAGATATAATTATTAAATAAATCTTATATAATCTGTATAGTTTTTTCTTTTATTTTGTTTTACGTATATTGTGTTTTTAGGGTCATATGTATAGTCTATGACAGAAAGGTTTTGACATCAGCGGAAAACGTTCGGCTTTCGTACAATACGCAATTTTTGTTTTACGTATATTGTGTTTTTAGGGTCATATATATCGTCTATGACAGAAAGGTTTTGACATCAGCGGAAAAGGTTCGGCTTTCGTACAATACGCAAAAACTGATTGAGTCATTACTTCAGTTGTTGATCGTTGTAGGCTACAATTTGGGTTAAACCATTCCATCGGTTGATTAGCAACTGGGAGTGAAAGGAATATTGCATATTTAAGCGTTTACACGCAAAAAAAAAACGATTTCCTTTACTATACTTTGCTCTTAACTTTTATTAATACATTAAATAACGTAAAAAAATATTAATGAAATAAATTAGGATCGTAATTTTACTGGAAATAACTGAATTATTAAATAATAAGATGCGTTGCATACCGAAGTGTCGTTTAATATCGTATTTAAAGGCATGAACTAGATTGTTGAAGTTGAGTGCGAATTATTTCAAAATGACAACTACTACATCTAAGAGTTCTAGGTTGATAATCATTCATCATAGGAACAACGGGATGCCTGTGAAAGACATAGCGAATATATTACAAATAAGTAGACAAACAGTTTACAACATTCTAAAGCAGCACGAAGAGAGGGGGGAGCGTATCACCTAAAATATCACCAGGTCATCCACGATTGATGGGGGGAGCGTATCCCTAAAAAATCAGATCATCCGCCATCTTGAATTCATAGAGATAAATTTATTTATTTTTTGTAAAAAAGTAAATTATCATATTATAATTAAAAATTGTTCAGTTAAAAAAATGCATGTGTAAGTACTTCCAAATATGTTTTCGTTATTTGAAAGTACTTATATGTGCGAATAAACTTTCTCAATCATGAGTATTAATAAGTCCAAATTGAGATCAAAATAACTGGTGAACATTTACAAGAGGTGTTAAGAATACATTCAACCGACTTAGAACCAAGGGTCAATGATATTGGAACATTTACAAGCTGTGTTAAGGATACATTCAACTGACTTAGAACCAATTTACAAGCGGTGTAAGAATACATCCAACCGAACCAAGTCTCAATGATATTAAAAGAAAACAACTGCCAAGTCACACACTCCAGATTGATGGATTTATTATTATTTTTTTAATTGATATTATTTAGTTATTTTTGTTTAATTATTTTGGAAATGCGTTATTTTAAACAGTTTATACTAAAAAATAATTATTGTCATAAAGAACGATTATGTTATAAAATTAATATAAATCTTTCCATTTTGTCTGGCTTTTCATTGATTTGAACGTATTTTTCCATAACACTTTTTTGGCCAGCTAAATATTTTGGAATTTACAATTTGGCCCACATAGGCAAAACTTTGGGAATTCCTGCTCTAGGCATTAGATATAAGATCAACTTTTGTAAAAGTACGATATTAATCGATAGAATGATCGCATGATAAAGCATAGGTAGAATTTGTTAAACTGAAATGTATTTATTTTAGATTTTTTTGAAGCAATCTTATTAAAAAAAAATGTAAAAATTATAATTTATTTTCAATTAAAAGCTGATTTTATAATTTATTTTACATATCAAAAGAATTGTGAAGTCTTAAAGATGTTTGGAAAAATTGTCTGGAAATTTTTGTTAAGGAATGATAATTTTTTTCTTTTAATATAGGGTTTATTAATATGCTGTAGTAGTATTTATGCATAAAATTTTCTGCCGGGTGAAGTTAGTTAGTGAAATTTGTGATAATTTTTCACTTTAAGCTGTAAATTATCTCTATGAATTCAAGATCGCAGACGATCTGACATTGCGGGACGCATTTCTAGGGTTTGCAGGCCGCATTTGGAACGGGGCCGAACTTTGGGAACCCCTGCTCTAGGCATTAGATATAAAATCAACTTTTGTAAAAGTGTGGTATTAATCGATAGAATGATCGCATTATAAAGCATAGGTAGCATTTGTTAAACTGTAGTAATATATTTTTAACACTGCTTGTAAATGTTCATCAATTAGTTTTGATCTCAATTTGGACTTATTAATGCTCATGATTGAGGAAGTTTTCTCAATTTATATATGCGAAAAAAAACTTTCTCAATACATATTTGGAAGCACTTATACATGTATTTTTTTAACTGAACAATATTTAATTATATGATAAAATTTATTTATTTTTTTGTAAAACTGTAAATTATCTCTATGAATTCAAGATCGCAGACGATCTGACATTGCGGGACGCATTTCTAGGGTTTGCAGGCCGCATTTGGAACGGGGCCGAACTTTGGGAACCCCTGCTCTAGGCATTAGATATAAAATCAACTTTTGTAAAAGTGTGGTATTAATCGATAGAATGATCGCATTATAAAGCATAGGTAGCATTTGTTAAACTGTAGTGTATTTATTTTAGATATTTTTGGAGCAATCTTATTAAAAAAATGTTTTTTAATTATAATTCATTTTCAATTAATTCTTTTACATTAAAAGTTGATTTTATAATTTATTTTACATATCAAAAGAATTGTGAAGTCTTAAAGATGTTTGGAAAAATTGTCTGGAAATTTTAATTAACGAATAATTTTTTTTTCTTTTAATATATAGATTTATTAATATACTGTGTTAATATTTTATACATAAAATTTTCTGCCGGGTGAAGTTAGTTAGTGAAATTTGTGATAATTTTTCACTTTAAGCCACAAAACCTCGTCAAGGTCTCACCCTTCTTTGTGGATTTTTTGTTTATCCAGAAACCCCATAATAGCTAGGCAGTAATCACCATTATGGATAAAACTGGACCCTTTCGCGACCGAATCAAAATCGGCTTATTAATCCCTCTGCCTCCCACGCAATCAGCAGCATTCGACATGTACCAGATCCACAGACTTCAAACAAGTTTCGACGTGAAGGCTCTTCTCCACCTCGAGGCGAATGGGAGAGTTCGAGAGAAAATCGGTCTCACAATCGATTTTATCATGTGAGAGGATCCTTATCAGCCAGGCACACATCTAGCTTATTTTCAGCTGGAACCATCGTAGTTGAATGCTGCTGCTTGTTAAATTCTTGAATATATCGAAAGCTTGGTCTTAACTTTTCTTCATCCGAGAAGATCCTTCTGCAGAAGCTTTTTTCTCATTCCTTCTAACTTATTTTCGGTTTAAATCTTCATATTCCAATGCCGTTCTTGTTAAATTCTTGATTTCAATCTATTGTTGTATCAGCCTATTATTTAAGAATTGTTATGCAGGTTTCTTTATCCGTATTGTTAGAAGCTTTTCGTCAAAAATCTTCACAATCGAATGCTGTTCTTGCCAAATTCTTGATTTCAATCTGTTGTTGTATCAGCGTATTATTTAAGGATTGTTATGTAGATTTCTTTATCCGTATTGTTAGAAGCTTTTCGTCAATTACAATTTCAACTAGAATTTTTAATTCTGGATATTTAAGTTAAAAAGATAGGTTAGATAGGATTAAAAAGATAGACTAGTACGATGAATAGTGTCGAAAAATTTTAATTTGTTTGGAGAAAAATTTTATAAGTGTTAAAAGATAGGATTACAAAGATAGACTGGTATGATGAATAGTGTCGAAAAATTTTATAAGTGATTAAAAAAATACTATATAATAAACATAATCACATTATAGATTTTGAAATCTTAATATTTTATGGCAAAGGGATAACATACTCTTATTATATTAGTAATTTAAAACGAAAGTTATCAATTTAAATATTATTTTCGAATAAATTTTTGTGCTTAAGAACATATTAATATTTATTTTAGCTCGATTGGCCACGTAGAATGCTTCGGCTTTTTACTCAGAGAAATCAGGATCCCAACTTTGGGGAAATTTATATGTAGGCTCTGTCCTAGCTCGTCGATCGCTATCTTCTACAGTAGCGTTTATCAACCTTTTCTGTCATGCGACAAACATTTGTTTGTAATAGTATTATGAACAAAATATTTATAATCTATAATTTTTAAAGACCTTTGAACTATCATTCTGTGACTCATTAAAATTTAACGCGACCCATAGGTTAAGAAATGCTGCTCTATAGTTCGCCAAACCCCTCCACGAATATGCTATGTCAGCGTCTGAATTGGCCCAGATATTTATTAATCATTAATGATTAAAAATTAGAATTATATAAATAAAATATATTTACTTCTTTGGAAAGCTTCATACAATTTATTAGTAAGTTAGTTTTTAATTATGCCGCCGAATCTCACTTAGGATATTTTGATTGATCATTTGTGATAGGCTATATCAGAATCCTCCATTGGCTAGCCATCGTATAGCCATCACTTGTGGTAGGATGAGCCGGAAGATTCAAGAATGGAATTAAACGGACGTGTCCGAAGTTGTGGTTGTCGGAATTTGCATATTTTACTAAATAAAAGAATTTTTACAAATATTCAAAGATTGTGACTCATTGTGTTGATGAAGTCGGCCGAATATCGCGTGGAAGCGTGATGTGCATCCATCCTGGAAGGTTCAGGTTCAATTCCGGGTCCCTCAATCTCCACATATTTTTCAGCGGGAGATTTGGAATCTCGCTCGTTGAACTCTATTCTTTATCCGATGGCTCATCTACCAAGGTATGGATGATCCCCGCTTATTACCCACCGGTTAGATAGCGGTGGTAGTAAGCGGCAGGGATTTCCATTTTTTTAAACCGCACAGGAAAAATATGAAACGTGTTAGGCGAATGGCCAAAACGGAAGCTTGCTATGTTTCCACTCTGGGAAGCATAGCAAGCTTCCGTTCTATTATATCCGGGTTCAATTATTGAGTCCTACAACCTCCAGAGTTTTCAGAATGGTCTGGGTCCTGATCATTGAACCCCATTGCTCATGTAAAAGCTAACCCAACAATATGTGGGCTGCACATGGTGGAATATTGGTATGCTGCACTGCTTAATATCCATCAGGTGGAAATGAGTAAAACTTCACAGATTAAAAATGATGGAACATATTTTATAACTACAACATTTTTTCATTTACGTAATGTTAATGCTATTCTCAGACCATTAGTCAATATCAGTAAAAGTGACTTTTTTCTTCTGTATTGTTTTACGCTACTGTCCAACCGGCACTACTTGATTGATGGGCATTGCAATGACCACCACGGGCCGTCCACACTTAGGGCGGGGCGTTCGTGAAATAAAGGATTGAATTCCACTGGCCAGATAGTAAATCAATGTTTTACCATGCAGTGATTCAGCGACTAAGAAGTAATGCTAGCGAATGTTCATAAAATAAAAATAAGAGGGTATCAATACTTTTGTCCACCACTGTATAAAAACACTTTCCATGGTTGAAGAGGAAATTATTTTTTGAAATGTTACATAGGAATAACATACAACATCTATGACATTAGGATGTGGTTATGACAAGCCACTTCTGTCAATAGTTTGGATTACATTAAATTCAATACTTTCCATAAGTGATCTAGAAATAGTTAATTGCTTTTTGCAGTAGTCACAAGGAACTTTTTTGAGCCAAATAAACAGTGTAACCAGCAATGTATACCAAAACTGGTAAAATATTTTTGGTGTTAAATATGTCATCATCAGTTATCTGAATTTCCCTAAAAACATTTTGCATTTCTGAAATGTCATCATCACAATCAGAGAGAGAAATATCCACCACTACATCACCATACTTTTTAGACTGTAATTTCAAAGGTAATAAATTTTGTAAACGAATTTTTTTTTTTCAGTTTCTAAAACCTGACGAATGGATATGTGATAAACAGAACCTGACAACTGTCGATATTGTCCAAATCGTGCTTCTAGTGCATCAGTTTGAATTTTTCCAGATAGAAAGTAATTCATTTGCATTTCAGAAAAGCAGAAACTTGCCATTTCAATTAGAGCATGTGTTGAATGTTGTAATGCTAAGTGTGTGTCTTGACTTAAACAACCAGCAGATCTTTTAAGACCAATCTGTTTCCATCTGTCAAGCCAATCAATAAATTTGGATAAAAATTCTCTGTTACAATTTTTGGTTAAAGGATTTTAAAAATCATCATTTAATCTTTGGCTTTTGAGTGGTGTTTTTACATTGACAATATGCCACCAGATTAAAATAATTTTTAAAAATTGAATAGTGCCTTGATAAAATGGCAAGTTATGCTTTGGACCCATCACAGATAAAGCTGATATTACATGTTCATTAAATATCTGTTGGACGAAATGTACATTTTGTCGTTCAAGGGATGTAGGATTTAGTGCTTTTAATGTTAATCCATAACCATCCTTTATCATTTTGTCTGATTCAAATGCATGTAATTTTTTTAAATATGCAAATAAAGCAACTTGGACTTCTGCATTTTTAGCATCAAATGATGGAAAATAAAATGTATGAAATGCAATGGTTTGATTGATCCAGTTATTTCTGATACATTTAAAAATGTGGACTGGATCTATTATGAAAAACATAGGTCGTGAAGAATCAGCAGGATTTGGATACACAATATTCAACTTTGATGGTGAAGTAAAATATGATATTCATTTTCTGTTTATGGCATTATTGTCAGTTACAACCCCAACAACATTATAACCAATTTTTTCTAATCCCATTATGATATTTTTTAAAATTTGTGCAGTGTTTCAGCTGTGATGGTTTTTACTGGGAGTATGTGAACTACATCTTTAAATGGTGAAAGTATACTTTGAATCATGAAAACATGAGCACTTGTTGCCACATCATGATTGTTATGTAAAAACCCAACAAGTGACCCTCCTTTATAATCTATAAAGGGCTTCAAATGTATTTCATCAAGCATCAATGTTACTGCTTTTTCTTCTGCTGTGTATGGTAATCTTTGTTTGGCATAGGACAGAAAGTTGCTATCTATCTTTTCTAAAGGTTGCATATTCATATATTTAGAACATAATCTGCGAATGGTGCTTGGATGGGGAAGAAAAAATTAATTACAATTTTGGACAAATTTGTAGGCATGTGGTGATATAGAATAAAAAAGTGATGACATAATAATAGTTTCAGTAGAATATCTGATAGCATTCTTGCTACAATTTAAGTGTGATAGTTGTTCCCTAAGAAACTCCAGAAATTTTTTATGATCTGGCAACTTTTTCTCAAGTGATTCTAACATATCTTGTATAACAGAAATTTTGGTTGAAAGGTCATTTTGATCAAGCTTGTGTAAAAATTCTAATTCATTTAAAACCCTAGACAAATCATTATGATTGATAATTGTAGAAGGAAACTTTCCTTCAATCTTGTGATTATAAATGAAAAACGAATAATTCAAATTATTGTCAATTACAACAGAATGTGTAAGACGAGCTGATGTCATGTCAAGATAAATTAACAAAATACTTGAATTTTTTGTGATTAGAGTCCAGTTAGGAGGCAAGCCATGTTTGCTGCAGCATTCTTTCAGTTCTTGCAGTGATGTAAACTCATGCGATGTCATGTAGGCTTTATGGCTTGAAATGCTCTCTTCTATTGCTTTCTTCATAGCTGCATCTTCACCTTGCCATCTTTTCTTGTTGGGACATTCTCTTGTAAAGCTATTTTTCGTTAGATATTTTGGGCATCCTGGAAACAGAAGGAATAGCTCCTTCTTTTAGTCTTGGGTGATAGAGAGGTGCTGTAACCAGTTTTCCAGTTTTTTGATCAAAATGTGAACTTACTTTCAAAATTTCATTTGCCTTGAAATGATGTTCACAAACCTAATTATTAAAATTAACAGATATTTAGAGACTACTGTTAAAAGAGTAATCTTAAAGCATATCATGAACAAACAAAACTCTTTCATAAAATAACACAGTATATTAATAAATCTATATACTAAAAAAAATTATTATTCCTTAACAAAAATTTCCAGACATTTTTTCCAAACATCTTTAAGACTTCACAATTCTTTTCATATGTAAAATAAAATATAAAATCAACTTTTAATGTAAAAGAATTAATTGAAAATGAATTATAATTAAAAAATATTTTTTTAATAAGATTGCTACAAAAATATCTAAAATAAATACACTACAGTTTAACAAATGCTACCTATGCTTTATAATGCGATCATTCTATCGATTAATACCGCACTTTTACAAAAGTAAAAGTTTATTTTATATCTAATGCCTAGAGCAGGGATTCCCAAAATGCGGCCCGCGGGCCAAATGCGGCCTGCAAACCCTAGAAATGCGGCCCGCAATGTCAGATCGTCTGCGATCTTGAATTCATAGATATAATTTACATTTCAGTTTTTAATGTAAAAGGATTAATTGAAAATGAATTATAATTAAAAAATATTTTTTTAATAAGATTGCTACAAAAATATCTAAAATAAATACACTACAGTTTAACAAATGCTACCTATGCTTTATAATGCGATCATTCTATCGATTAATACCGCACTTTTACAAAAGTAAAAGTTTATTTTATATCTAATGCCTAGAGCAGGGATTCCCAAAATGCGGCCCGCGGGCCAAATGCGGCCCGCAATGTCAGATCATCTGCGATCTTGAATTCATAGATATAATTTACATTTTTACAAAAAAATAAATTTTATCATATAATTAAAAATTGTTCAGTTAAAAAAATACATGTGCTTCCAAATATGCATTGAGAAAGTTTTTTCGCATATACAGGTATAAATTGAGAAAACTTCCTCAATCATGAGCATTAGTAAGTCCAAATTGAGATCAAAATTAATTGATGAACATTTACAAGCAGTGTTAAGAATATATTCAACCGACTTAGAACCGAGGCTCAATGATATTATTAAAAGAAAACAACTGCACAAGTCACACACTTCAGATTGATGAATTTATTATTATTAAATTATTTTATTTTTTACTTAATTATTTTTGAAATGTGTTTAAAAAAAAATTTAAACAATTTGAAATAAAAAGTAATAATTGTCATAAGTAAAGAACGATTATGTTATAAAATTAGTATAAATCTTTCCCTTGTGTCTAACTTTTTATGATTGTATTTTTCCATAACAGTTTTTTTGGCCCCTCCAAATATTTTGGAATTTACAATTTGGTCCACCTAGGCAAAACTTTGGGAACCTCTGGCATAGAGTAATGATTTCGAAAAATTAGCAAAGTTGTGAATAATTGCCAGATTTTCAAATATTTATTATATTATTTTAATTAATAATCTTCATATTTAAATTTTAATATTGTAATTTCAGCATCTTGATTTTGTAATTATCTGTTGACAGTTCCGCGATTCCCATACGGATAAGAGTTTTATTCCACTCGCGAAATTCGGAATAGATTTCTATATGGCTTTCTCTTCCCACTTCTCGTGAATTTTTCAGACGATTTAGCATCATTCTTATTCTTCATCCGCAGCTTAGTATTCACTAACGATTAGAAATGTCTTCTTCAGTCTGTTTATTCATTCATATTTCTTGTTTTCCTGTTAAAAAAGAAAATGATTCGTTCTATACAAGTAACGCTGACTGAATTCTATTAAAGTTGTCGGTCTAAATGTTACGTGGATGTTTGCTGAACTTCTGCCCTGGAGGATCCAGGTTCAATTTCTGGTCTCGCACTTCCAAATTTTTTCAGTAGTAGTTCGGGTCTGACCTGTTGAGCTTTATTTTTTAATTGATGACTGACCTTTTACGAGTATGAGCGGGGCATCAAGTGGAATTTGAAAGAACCTCTCAGCTGTGTATCCAACAGCAGTAGTTTAGAAAGTGGCATAAAACCTAGAAAAAAAATAATAAAAGCATTATATTCAATTCTGAAAAAGTTTAAATTATACTCATATCATATACTATATTCTACAATATATGTTAAGGTAATAATCTCATATCATATACTATATTCTACAATATATGTTAAATAATCTACTTAGGCACAATTGTACCTCTACTTACCTTTGAATTTTTGATGGGAACGAAATTCGTACGTGGTATTGCATGAATCCACGATTTCAATAAATCTTTGTTGTTTAATGGAAATCCAAACACATGAGCTTTATTTCCACCTTTGTAATTGGAACGACATTCAGGAACTGAACAAGTTCCAGGCATTTTTTGGATTTAAACGGTTTAAAACTTCTTCAAAACCAACCTACCATAACACTCAAAATGGCGTAAGCTTAAGCACGTTGCCCCAGTCATGATGACGTAGGCGTCCCGGAGAAATTCAGTGATCAGGCCTTGTTTTCTAGGTGGCGTTGGTTATACGATAGTAAAACAAATAATAAAGTAAATAATATAGTGTATCTCTCTCACCTCACCCATTAGGGGAGTGGAAAAAGACAATAACGAATTAATCTATTTTACATAGTCTTATATGGGGGATGGGACTGATAATGAATTAATCTATTTTACATAGTCTTATATGGGAAATAGACCGATAACGAATTAATCTATTTTACATAGTCTTATATGGGAAATAGTGTTCCCGCAATTCGACAGTTTCTCAATTCGACATTACTTCGGCGACGGTTAGTGTCGAATTGCAAGAGGAGTCCAACAATGAATTAATCTATTTTCCATAGTCTTATATGGGAAATATTGTCCCGCAAGTCGACAATTTCTCAATTCGCCATTACTTCGGCGACGGATTAGTGTCGAATTGCGAGTTCGGCGACGGATTAGTGATGAATTGCGAGGCACCACTGTATATATATATTAGAATATTAACATCATTGCTTTGGTGACAGATTACTGTCAAATTGCGAGGCACCACTGTATTACATTGGCGACGGATTAGTGTCGAATTGCGAAGCACCACCTGTATTTCTTTTTCAATCTCTCTAACTTCTTCAAAATTATATATTATTTTTTAACAGCACTTCTACTGAAGTACTGTGTAGACATTTCTATAGGTTGTATCATTCAATCAATTTCAATGAAATTTTGAATTAGATATTTAGATTATTTGAGATCCCCTGAAAATTTCAGCCCAATTAACCAAAATGAAGGGAGTAAGGAATCCTTTTATTGTAAACTTTTCATAGGTTGCATTGTTCAGTTTATTTTGACTAAAGTTGATATATGAATGTTTCTTATGATATGTATTTTTTCCCTAAAAATTTCAGTGTGATTGGATTAAAAATAAAGTTCATATTTTAATAATGTGCTAGCATATTGTTATTAGAATTATTAGAGAACTGTTTTCATATGAATAATATATAGTTTTGATTGGATATAATTTATGTAAAAATAATCATATACAGTACTGACAAATTAGGATATTTGCTACAGTTTTGAAGCAGTTATCTGATTGATATTATTGTTTTATATTTTAAATTTTTCAATTTAATAATTCCTTTTAAATTATAGCAAATATCCTAATTTCACAATATTGTACTTGAATTTTTTTTACATATTAGATATTTTTGATTGGATTTTAAATAAAATGAGAATTATAATTTATTTTATATAAATATCCAATCAAAAATAAAAACTTGAGAAATTATAATTTTTTAATTATTATAAAAATTTATTTAAAATGGAAAGAGATTTATTCATTCTGATT
>AYEL01069220.1:0-14448 GCA_000484575.1 Olivierus martensii
CTCGAAAGTAACCACCTATCACAAACTAAGCTATATACATATATACGACACAAGTTTAAAATCAAAATAATACGATATATTTTTTGTTTCCGAATGAGATTATTCGATTAAAACGCTACAGTGCGTCTAATGCAGTGCTCTCGAAAGTAGCAAACTATCACAAACTAAGCTATATACATATATACGACACAAGTTTAAAATCTTATAAATAGAACAAGTAAATCAAATTATGCGTATCATTTGTTAGAATGTAATCATTTGTTTAATGACGCAAATGCAATTAGCAGGTTTAACTATGTTATCCATAGAATGCGACAGAGCTAAAAAACAATATCAATCTACTCATAGAAGAATTTGCAAATAAAAATGCCAAACGTTCGGAACGATTTCGTAACAGCGTGTAAACTTAAATATCTTCTGATGTATTTAATTATTGTTTAATTTGTCCAAATAAAATTACTTTCATTTAAATCAATGTAACTAAATAAACACAATAATATAAGAATCAGGCATAAAAAAGATGCTTTTTGTATATCAGACTATTGATCAGTGGTTCAAACTCTTTTTTGATTGATCACTCATAGAATTTATTGATGACATCACAGATCTGTTTAAACGTTTTACAATTTGTATATATGTTATGGGACAAACCCAAATTCAGGAAAGACTAGAATTTCCCAGTCAAAACGAGAACGTCCTAACGTTTGTCGGACGTTCTAGTATTTCCTAAACCGAACTCGAAATGCCGAACATTTCCTACTCAAAGTCCAGAATTTCTAGATTTCCTAGTCAAAATCCGAAGTGGCCAACAGTTAAAACAAGTCTTCGTATTTCATGTATTCCCGCTCAGTTTTCGATATTTGCCAGTAGAATTTTCTTTCTTTAGAGAATATTCACAAGAATAAACAAATCTCATTGAGGAAGCCGCAATCTGTGTTCGTAGGGCTAAATACGTGTTAAATGCACCAAGCATTGTGTATCTGAATTATGTTTGTATAAAAACCTACTTTGCAAAATAAATAACAGGTCCTAGTTATTTTTTTTTATTTTTGTACCTATGGTAATATTGTGAATATAAAAATTGTTGATTTAATTGATAAAAAAACATTATTATAATGAACATAATTCATATTTTTATTACTTGATAGGAAATAACAGTTTCATTGTTATTTTCTTTTCTGTTGAGAAAATGAAATAAGACAAATTGAAAATAGAGCTAACTCTCATTCATTATTACACGGTTGACTTTAAAGAACTGAAATTGAAAATTTTTTATTTTTTATGGACAAATATTTTAATATTTTTATTAGTCGAAGTTCAACATAAAATACAAAGTAAAAAATTTTTAAAGTTGAAAAATACAACTAGGTACCTCTTATTTATTTTTTACAAGGTAGGCTTTTATGGCATTTAGAATTACATAAAATGTTATTCTTTTTTGCACAGACGTAATTTAGATATACAATGATTCGTGAATTTAAAGCGGATTTAGCTCTATGTATTTCCATTGGTGCAGATTGCAGCCTTCCTTAATGAGATTTGTTTATCCTGGCTGATTCTCTAAAGAAAGAAATATCTGCTGGAAAATATAGAATTCTGAGCGGAAATACATGAGAAATGAAGTCTTTTATTTTAATTGTTTGCCACTTCGGGTTTTAACTAGGAAAAATTAGAAATTCCGGACTTTGAATAAGAAATATTCGGCATTTCGTATTCGGCCTAAGAAATATTAGAATGCCCTGATCGTTAGGACTTTCTCGTTTTAAGTAGGAAATTCCAGTATTTCCTGAATTCCGGTTTATCCTGTAACCAGGGCCGCCGCTAGACATTTCGGCGTTACAGGCGATTTTTTTGGCGCCCTTACTATACTTCATTTCACGTAAGAAAATAGCATTGGTATTCGCATTTCCAAACGAATGACCTGCCAGCTGGTGTCTCTCTGCGAAACTACTGAAAGTAGTATAGTAGACTGGTTATTATCGTTACATGTATATTATAAGTGAATATACAGTAAAACTTCGATCTAACGTTTTCCAAGGGGACGGCGAAAAAAACGTTAGATTGAGGAAAACGTTAGATCGAGAAACGGCAAAATAAAAATGACGGTACATATATAGGTAACGCGGACCTGCAAACTTTTGCAATGTGAAGAGATTACTAGTGAAATTTACAACCAAAAAAGTAGAAAATGTGCAGGCCTTGAGCGCACGTATTGTGATTTTCAAAACTAGCAAATATATTCGAAATAAAATAAAATTACTATGTATAATAACTACATTTTATAAAACGTTTATTGAACTGAACATCGGAATACAGTGCAATGTATTTAAGTACACTATGTGACTTACATAGGACTACCATACATAAGTATTGTATATACATAGTAAGTATGTATATACAGTACTGTATACATAACTTATGACGACGTGTGAGAGGACGGGACGTAATAATAATTCTGTCAAACGTTACATCGAACATTATTTACATGAGTTTGGTGATATAGTGACCAGAAAATTTGAACGTTAGACAGAGGATAATGTTAGATCGAAAAACGTTAGATTGAAACATTTTAATGTTATTTTCCCCTATTTTTTGCCGGGACCGGAGAAAAAGAATGTTAGATCGAGGAAAACGTTAGATCGAAGTTTTACTGTATTTTGTTATGGATTTTGGGAGAACGAAGAAGAATAATAAGATAAGTAATCGTTATTGCGTCGTACCGCAATGTAAGAGCAAACAATCAGCGACTATTTTTTTACATCAACTCCGAAATATATCAAGTTACAAAAAAGTGGCTACATATATTGAAATTTGGAAAGAAAGCACCCAAGGAAACTTTCATTTGTTCTGTGCATTTTCTTAAAACTGATTACATTTTATCAGGTAATAAAGGTTGCATAAATAAATAACATCTAGTTATAAATTTAAGAATAAAGGTCCCAAACTGGGCAAAATGATAGATTACCTGCTAGTGAAAGGCGTATCGCGTTGCTTTTAATAAATATATATACATACTGTACAAGTTATGTTTCCCGGACCACGATGTAGTTTCTCTACCTGTGATCTGGGACATACACACACATACATATATATACAGTATATATGTGGTGACGTCGATGTTTCCCACATCTACGGAGTGCTAAATTTTATTAATAACACATCAGAGAGTAAACGAAAACTTTATTACATTTCAATATCAAAGAACATAGCAGCCAACAACCCGTGCTGCCAATTGAACAAAAAATAAAATATAAATAATTAAAATAACTATATTTCATTATACCATATATATATATATACATTAAAAAAGCTTGTATAGTGTGATGCCGCGCAATGTAACGATTCATTTCGTTCTCTTATTCCACATAATATTATATAGTGTGCAGCAAATAAAGCCTCCTTTAATGAAACAACGTTTTTATTCATATCCTGAATAATCAAATATATCACAAAGTTTAAATTTGTTGAGGAACATCGCTAAAATATCAATTGTTTACTTTCAGTATCTCTCTCTTATACTACTTTCAGCCACCATATTGAAAAATCATCACGCCCTCTATAGTCCATTTGATTCGCGAATAGATACGGTTATAAATTCTGTCATTTGCGAAAAAAATATCACCTGTCAACTTATCAGTTATGAAATAAAATTGACAAAATTAAATCATATTAACCATGTTTTTGATTTCGACTTTGTAATTTTTAATATTCAGGTATTGTACATTTTTTCAGATAAAAATATTTAGTATTGACAAATTTTTGGTACATGAATTTAAATTGTGTATTTAATGCATGTAAAAACGCTCGGTTCTCAAGCGCTATCTGCTATTTTCTTACGTGAAATAAAGTATATGACGTTAAGAAGAATTGTTTGCCTTATTCAAAAAGCACCTCTTCTTCATATGTCAATTTATTTTTATTGGTTGTTCTAGACGCCATGATTATTTAAATGTAATGAAAATAGAAAATAATAAAATAAATGAAAATCATCATTTTGCCGCCTTTGTCAATTTGGCACTACAGGCAGGGGCCTGCTCGGCCTGTGCGTAAAGACAGCCCTGCCTGTAACATATATAATAAAATTATTTTCACCTGTATAAAGTTTCACGTGTTAACCTTATTAATAAATTAATTTGCGTTAGGCTTTTTTTACGTCGACATCCTTATAAATAAACGTTGACATCCAGTGTTACAGAGTTTACATAGCATTTGAAATAAATTATATCGATAAATTAAAAAGAGGGGGCCCCATCGACACTTTTGCGGGGGGCCTCGCAGTTTTCAGCTACGCCACTATTTGGATAGATTCTACAAATAGGTCGCTATTTAAAATAAGCTCCCTTGTTTATACGTTGCTTTTCGTCTTATTGGATACTTTTTTGTGAACAGATGATTCCACTTTCCATTCTAGGAGAATCCATTCCATTCTACTAAGTGGCGGGGTGAAACAAGTCCTTCCATATATATAGAATAAATTTTCCAAGGGATGGAACCTAGAATCGAACTCGGCTGGGTCAATCGTTTCCACTCAGCCAATCCCACTGACTTTTTTGTTGTTTTAAACCGCTTTCAAGCTGGAAGTTACTGAGTACCAGGTCATTCCAGTTCCCATTACGAGCCGCCTACACCCCTGGGGAGTTAATGTTAAGTGAAGGATATGGTTTAACGAATATGAAAGAATAAATAATGTTTGACTAGATGGTTGCGTGATAAAATATTGAATTGACATCTTTTTCTTTACTCGGCCGGATAATCGCTTGATACAGCATTGGCTTAATATCTGAAAAATTCGCATTAGCATTTTCAACATACCTGTACTAATTAATGTGACTTATGCCTAAGCTGTACTAATTAATGTGACTTATGCCTAAAAACTGTATTATTTTACATGAGTATTTAAAAATTAAATTAAATTATTGTACATGTATATTAAATTTAGGTAAGTTGTTAGAATATTACCTGTATACATATATATTAAATTTAGGTAAGTTGTTAAAATAAAAATGACGCACAAATAAATGAGTGCTTTATTTTACAAATAATGGATGTAGCTATACTGTACCACCAGTGCAGATAAGAAATGCTAGATGTAGCTATACTATATACAGTTTATATACAATAATCTGTACAGTACTTAGTCACTTTCAATTTCAAGTAATGATAAGTATAGTATGCAGTTGAAATGCTTACTGATCGGACCGAGATGGTCCTGGTTTTCGTTGAAGAAACTGGTCTATTGTCCACTGAGAATACTTTTGGATTGGTGTCCGTAAAATCGAGGTCCGTAAAATTGAGTTTTACTGTATTTTCAAATATGTTTTAAATGGAAATCAATTCAACGGCAAGATAAAATAAAGTTAATATTCAGAAAAATTAAAATCCTATTTCGCATTCTACACAACAAAAATTGATGAATAAAAATCAAACTTCACATGAATTTAACGAATAGGATATAGGAACTGATCTTATTCTTCAAAATAGAATATCAATTCTCTTCTTTTTCTCTTTTACATTTCTTTTCAAAAAAAATTATTAGTATTAAATAGCTTTCCACATCTCATTGCGACCTTTCTGCAGATGGTGATGATATTAATCGTATAGGTAAGAATGGGGATGGAAGGACCAGATTTATACTTTTCTAAAAAATCTAGAGTCAAGAAGTCCATCCAGAATCTTCAAATTAAAAATAAACTATTTGGCATTAGCCGATGATGGCTAGTATTTATCCAATCGGCTATCCGGTTAAAAATTTTCATATTACTACAATCAGCCGGCTGCCACCAAAAAACATTCGTTTACCATCTTGGAGGATTCTGGTTCCATACTTTCAGTTTTTCAGGATGATTCCGGCCTCGTCCATTGAATTTCATAATTCAATCTTGTTTTTTGGTCAACAGATGACGCCATTTCCATTCTAGAAAATACTAAATGACGGGGCAAAACAAGCCCTTCCACAGACTGTCCACGCCTGCAGAGGGGTCAGCCTGATTGCGAAGGATGTGGAACGACGAACCGAGTCTGGATCCCGTGATAAACATTTCAAGGGGGTAAGACCTGAGATTCGAACCCGAGTCCTCCAGAGGAAAATCTGAAGCAGTTCCACGCGGCCAATCCGGCCGACTCCTTCAACCAAAAGGTTGAAGGAGTCGGCCGAATTCATGAGTGTTTGCCGATGGTGTTTGCTAGCTTTTTTTTTTTTTTTTTTAAAAAACAGATGACGCCACTTTCCACTCAGTAAGAGTACTAAGTGGCGGGGCGAAACAAGCCCTTCCACAGGCTGCCCACCCCTGCGGAGGGGTCAGCCGGATTGTGGAGGACGGGGATCGACGGGCCGGGCCCGGACCCCATGATAAATATTTTCAAGAGGTGAAAGCCGAAGCCCCCATGATAAATATTTTCATGAGAGTGGAAAGCCGAAGCGTTTCCACGCGGCCAATCCGGCCGACTGTTTGTTTGTTTGCTAGCTTTGATGAGTTTTGAAATTGCCACCACTAGATATAAAATAGCCAAAGTTTGATATGCTAACATTAAATTAACCTATTACAGCCTACCACAGCTTAATTAAATTAACCTATTACTACAATATAGTAAGCAAACAGAATTGAACTTTAAAGTCGGCCAAATGGCCGCGTGGAAAGTTGTGGGTTATCACACTGGAGGACGGGGTCCATATCTCCAGTTTTTCAGGCCCATTCAATAACCCATCCTGAAAATCTGCTTCATTCAACCTTCCTGTTTATCCCATCATGTGTATTGGCCAGCTCTGATGAGCTCCACAAGTGGCCGTAGCAGATAAAATATATCTTTTATTATGCGATATGGCGATTTCAGGGCGATTTAACTATACTAATGTAACCTAACCTAACCTAACCTTAGCAAATAATCTAATAAATAATATACTCCTTTTTATAATCATTGCTTTTTATTTAAAGTAAAATAATTAAGAGTTTATTGATGGGACGAGATTAACTCATCAGTAGGAGAAAATATAGGTTATCTGTAAATAGCAAACAGTACCGTATTTCGACCATATATAAAGAACCCTGTGATTTCGATAGGCTTTCTATCAGAATTCATATTGTAAATTTATTAGATTTAAGTTCATTAGGATTATATTATTTTCATTTTAAAATTTAAATGATAGATTATTATTTCTTGGTTTTTTTAATGATTGTAAAATTTATAAATTATATTTTAAATGAAAAATATATAATTTTGGAAAATTGGCAACTTTAGGTTTTTGTAATGGCTGCGGGTCCTATAGCAGAACGCAATCAAGGTTTATGTTTTAATTAATTAATGTTACATTTAATTAGTCAAATTAATATTTTGTTATATTTTTTTATTTATTTACCATATTGTTATATCTACGGAATCATTGTATTATAGAATCAATAAATTATATTTCTATAAATGTCAAATTTAGCTTTGCATTTCATAGCGTATATTTTTTTATTAATGCTATATTGTATTTTAAAATATATCAACTTTTGCCATATTGAATTTATACGCATTTTTCTTTGTTATCCGATTGGTTTTATTTTTATTGTATAAAAAGGATCTCCTGAATTAATTTTTCTTGAAATATTTTTGACTATTTGTGTTCGTAATTTCCATGCTAACAATTACTGGCCATACCAAATGTTTTATTGTGCATTCTTGTTATCACATGTGACAAGTATAATTTGTTTATTTATTTATTGATAATTAAGCCTGTCACACACAAGAGAAAGTCATCCCACATTAAGTCTAAAACTAGTCTCTTATTAAGTCTGTGTAATGATTATTCTTAGTGATTTATCTGAACATATATAATGTTTATAATATTACTTCTAAAGCAATAAATTTATAAATCATATAAATAACAAGCACTATTAGCAGAAAACAGTTTTATTATTTACATAAAATGTTTTCGATCTTTCTTATAAATCCTTGTCAGTAAATGAATAAGTATTTATATAGAGCTATAGACGCTATAGAACATATAGCGTGTATACTAAGGATTGCAATACTGGTAAATTGCGAATTTTAGCCTCAAATTGTTACCGGTAATTCTACATTGTTTTTACCGGTAATTTGGTAAATTATGAACATAATTATAATACACTTTTTTGTACTTATTCACTGGGCTGCAGTCTATTAATGTAAATCACCAATTATGTTTAGCGTATGGAATCCAGTTGGTTGTGATCAAAGTACTATAACAGAAATGATATAGAAGTAGATGAAACTGAAGACGAAGAACCAGAATCTGTTGAATCAGCTAAAGACTATTCTAAGTATTCTGACAACTCCGACAGAGATACTGAATATAATGGTGGAGTTTTAGAAGTAATATAGGTAAACATTCGATGAATTTAAATTTAATTCATTCAATAGCTATAATGTTATTTTCCCTAATGATGTCAACTTTTTGGATGCACAGTGTGATTGTCCGGTATTTTTCAAAAATATATCTGCAAACATACGGTAAAAAAAGCTATTAGAATGAAGATTTTTTTATATTTGCAGTTACATTATCCATGAAAGAGAAACTTAACTTATTGATCAAAAGAAAACAGAAATACAACATGATAATCCACCTCTGGCACAAAAATAAAAAATATTAATAAAATCGTTAAAAATGAACTGGAGTATTTTCAACAAGAAGTATAAGGGGGAAATATATTCAAATAGTGTACGATTCTTTAATAATTATTAAACCAACACAAGTATGGAATCTGAAAGAGGTTTTTCTACAGCGGGATTATTTTATACAAAAATTAGATCACAATTAGAAAACCAAAGTGTTGATCAGTTATGTTTCTTATGTGCTTAAGTTGACAAATAGATCACGTATTTAATATTTAATTTGAATCACCAAAGCACTTTTTGCAGTAAGGTTAAATATTTTTAATTACTCAAAATATTGCACTAATGTTTTCGGTGTTACATTACACCCTCTTCAGGTACGATAACTCTTAACAGATCTGTTAAGAGTTATCGTACCTGAAGAGGGTGTAATGTAACACCGAAAACATTAGTGCAATATTTTGAGTAATTAAAAATATTTAACCTTACTGCAAAAAGTGCTTTGGTGATTCAAATTAAATATTAAATAGGTTCTAGCAGTTCTTTAGAGAAATGAATTAAGTTAGAATTGGTTCGCCAGCAATAGTCAATATATCATTATCATAAGAGTGGAATAATATAATATAATAATAAATAGACTGTCATTAATCATACTGTAGTGTTTTTTCATTTTATAACATTAGCCAACAATTCATCATCTATAAACATTATCAGAAGAGTACAGAAAAAATAGTGAAAAAATTGTATAAGAAGGTTCTAGCAGTTCTTTAGAGAAATGAATTAAGTCACGTATTTAATTATATATTTTATAATTGTTTTCATTGTGAAAAATTATTCATGTATAAGTATTACTTATAATTTGTTATAAAATTGTTGAATTTTATTTATATAATATAAATAAAATTCAACAATTTTATAACAAATTATAAGTATGTTCAGAATGTAATATATTTATGTTCAGAATACAATTTCTTTTCATATAGTTTTGTCACAGTATATAAGAATCAAATAAAATGTCTTATTATTATGAATTTTTATTTTATATTCACAGTTTAAAGAATTCCCAGTAATTTACTGGTAAACCAGTTTTGTTTGAAAATTTTACTGTATTACCAGTAATAGAAAAAGTTGGTAAATTTGGAATCACTAGTGTATACAAATTCATTTACTAACAAGAATTTATAAGAAAGATCAAAATGTTTTACGTAAATAAAAAAAACTGTTTTCTGCTAATAGTGCTTGTTATTTATACAATAAATTTGATTTATCATATAATATATGATAGCTTAGAAATTAATTGACAAGGGTGAATAATCTGAACTGATTTTGCACATTGCATCCAAATGGAAACATTATAGAGGAGTAATGGCAAATCCAAAAATCTTTCGCATGGCAAAATTAGGAAAATCAGGCAATATATATCACAGTGTGCCGTGAGATATATATATATATATATATATGCTGGTACAGATATAAAATTAATTGCCACAATATAACAAATATTTACATTTATAGGTATAGTTTTTATTTATGTTATCCAAGGAATACAAATAAGTTTAAAAATACTCAAATTTAAGATAAATAAGGACAAAATAATCAAATAAAATAAAAAGTTATAAAATTCTCCACATGCTAGTAAAATTTTAATATATATCATTGATTTGCTATTACTAGTGTAGAAAAAAAATAGAATGTGATGCTTAAGATTTCTTACTCAATAAAATCTTAATAATAAACTACAGAACTATTGATCAAAAGTGTATTATTTATTGAATTCAATGATTAAATGTATTATTTATAAAAATAGAGTGAAATCCATTTTATTTTCTGTCGATTTATTATTTCCAAATAATGAAACATTTATTTGACATATAACAGATAAAATAAACATTTACCTGGTTATATCAATGTTTTCATATGCTATGTGACTAATGTATGTTGGATTTTGATTTTTCATCAGGTAAAATAACAATGAAAAATATTTACTAAAAAATATTTTCATTAAGACATAAAAACCCAGATTTATGCCATCATTTAATGAGAAATTGGCAATAGCACTTTTGGAAATTCTATCTTTAATGGAAAAATTACAATAAAATAGAACATAATATAGAAATTTTTAAAATAGAGTTACTTATGTGAATAAATAGTGACTCTTTAAAATAAATAAGCTAAATAAAAATATTGTTTTAAATATAAATTAAAAATGAAATAAATATATATACATTATAAATTTATATACATATATATAGCTATATATATAAAATGCAGTTTTTGTCTGTTTGGCTGTCTATTCCACAAAGGTTTTCACACCATTTGATTTCTTGAGACCAAACTTAGCCTAGAGACATCTAATTTATCCTGGATCAAGATCACTCCAGGAGATAGAACTTTTTGGAGTGGCATCAAAAAAGCTTTCATTTAAATCCTTCAGAGTGATGTTTGAATTTGAGATGAAGTCATATCAATTTTAGCATGACATCATAAAATGCTTCCATTGCATGACATGACATAATAAATATGTTATGTTACCACTATGATGACATCATCACAATATTACATACTTGCTAAATCAACTGGTAAAAATCAATGGACATAAAAATACAATGGATTCCAAATACTATAATGAATTATATGATGTCATTATGACATCACAAAATCTATGGCTATGTGACATCATCATGATTTTATATAATTCATTATAGCATTTGGAATCCATTAGCTTTTCGTGACCAATTTTCAATTTGGAATCCATTGGTTTTTCGTGGCTAAATCAACTAATAAAATTATCAGTTGATTTAGCTAGCTTGTTCAATTCAGTTCATGAGTAACATAATAATGTATGACATAAAAAACGACTTCTGTTACATGATATCATGATGATGTAACAATAAATGATATTGCTGCTATAGTGACATCATTATGATATTATATGCTGGTTAAATCAACTGATAAAATTGGCTATAAAAAGCCAATGGATTCCAGATGCTATAATGAATTATATGATATCTTTTCTTTTTTCTTTTGTATGGTAAGCTTGGTGGCTAAATTTTCATTGTCCCTTTCCATTCAAATAGAGTACTAAGGGAGCCATTATGGGCAAAAAATAAATGCAAAAATATATAAATGCCATATATAGAAGCAAAGAACCGTTCCAACTCAATCTATGTGATGACACGTGTGAGTACCTAACCCTGTAAAGAGGAGTATTAATAACCTATTCTATGTTAGGTAGAAGCTTAGAACTATGTTAGTAGATATTGAGTACTATGTTATTAGAGATCTAGAACAAATTATATGATATCATCAACATAACAATGGATGATCTCACAAAATCTATTGCTGAGTAACATTACAATGACTTCATTGTGCCAATGTGATGTAATCATGATTAACCAATTGATTCAAAATGCTATAATTAATGAAATAAAGGTATCCCTCCTATAACACGGTAGATAGGTTCCTGAAAAACAGCGTGTTGAGTGAAACCATGTTATATGAGATCTGGAGCCAATACAAAAAGGAGAGTTACGTTTCCTAACCAATTAAAAACAAATAACTTTCTTTAATTTCAAATAAGAAACTTAATTTTTATTAAGAATATTAATAACACGAAACATAAAGAAAAACTAATTTTTATTAAGAATATTAATAACACGAAACATAAAGAAAGAAAAAATATATACTATACATAAGACCCCAAAAAACAATGTATGTAAATCAAAATGAAAGAAGAAAATATACAGCCTATATAATATTCATTTAATAATTATATTTTCCTTACCACTGTTTTGTTAAAATGAGAACATTTTTTTCTTTAACAATATCAACTTCATTTTCTGAACTTTTTTATGTACAATCAATTCTCGTTATTCGCAGATTCCGTATTCGACTATTCGCGACAATTTATTTGTAACCACAAAATCGATTTTCGCGGAGTTTTGCGCTTATTCGCAGACTCCTGCTGAGCAGACAAAATACTGTTACAACTGTAAACTCTCTCTCTCTCTCTCTCTCTCTCTCTCTCTCTCTCTCTCTCTCTCTCTAATAAAGGAAGTTGTTATCAAATGTCTCTGAATCAGTTTGTAGTAAAAATCTCGTTACTTATCCTCGCTCACTCCACAGACCGCAGATAGGCCAAAAGTCTGTTCATATCATCTGCACATCCCGTAGAAGAATGTGACTCTATGCTTAAATGCAGCCTCAGATTTAGGCACCTAACTTCCTGCGCATTTGCTCCTTATGCCGAAATTTTAGATCTGAGGCAAAATGCGATGCAGACAAGGTTGATGCAGTTTTTCAACGCAGTTCAGAAAGACAATGTGTCAGCTGCCACATCAAACATCTTGCAACATCAAAAACTATCAATCAAAAATAAGATTTTATCTACTACATACTGTAGTTAATGTTTTAAAAAATTAAAGATTACTGTAATTATACAGTACTGTACACTGCATATACTGTAATTATTAGTAAGTAATATTCATTAAATAAGGTGTCTTTAAACAGAAAAACACACACAAACCAAGGTTGAAAATGTTGGGAAGAAAGGTTTGCAGGAACCTAACTCAATATTTCCCATAGGCACTGGTGGTTCACTATTCACTAATTCAGTATTTGCGAAGAATTTACAGAACCTAACTACCACGAATAGTGAGAATCAACTGTATTTAAAGTTTGTGTAACTTCTGCTCTCTTTACAAAATCTGTAATCTAACCCACTACAACTTGCTAGAAAACACGTTCCTTAACATATACCCAAGGCAGCCGGTTGGCTGAGTGGTAACGCATTGGCATGCCACACAGGAGGACTCGGGTACGGCATCTCCTGAAAAGTTTTTTTTGGGTGCTGGGTCCAGCACATTGATCCCTGTCCTTCACCATCCAGCCCCTTGCAGGTGTGGGTGCAGCCCATGGTTAGAACTGCCCCCCTTAGTAATCTCCCTGATTGGAAAGGGGCGTAATAATACAAAAAAAACATAGCCAAAAAAGTTTATAAATAAAAAATTTTTCCTTTTCTTCACATTTCTGTATTGAAGAATAAAAACTTATTTTTTTATCCAAGAACTTTTTCCTTTTCTTCACATTTCTGTATTGAAGAATAAAAACTTATTTTTTTATCCAAGAATTGAATGTCTGGAACACAAAATACTCAATTGTTGCCAATTAACTCAATTTCAAGTCGAAATTGAAAATAGACTGCATATCATCTCTCTCATAGCAAACTAGTGAAATATTTATATTTAAATATTTTTATATTTTTGAGCAAAAGTTTAAGAAAAATTAAACATAGTGGAATACAGTAGGTGATCGGTTAACAAACATAATACGTTCCAAGACAATGTTTGTTATCCGAATTGTTCGCTAACTGATCATCGATTTACCATAGGTTTTTATGGGAATTTGATTAATTCATTTTGGAGACCCAAAAAAAATAAATAAATAATTATAAATTTCTTATTATGTCGGAGACCCAAAAAAGACATAAATAAAAAATTATATAATTTTTTATTTATGTTTATTTATATGTAAGACCCAAAAAAAAAAACAGTAAGAAATTATATAATTTTTTATTTATGTTGGACCCAAAAAAACATAAATAAAAAATATATAATTTCTTACTATGTTTATCACCCAAAAGAACATAAATAAAAAAATTATATAATTTCTTACTATATTTATTTATATGTAAAAACAATAATATATACATACATAGTCTTGCATTTTCATCTATATGTTTATGATAAAGAATCTGTCCAATATAATTGCTCTTTCTCTCTCCCTCAGGATTTTTCGAGGAAGTGATTAATAGCATTGTCATGGCAGATCTCCCCAAGCCTATTGACCTCAACCTCGTATGGGTGCCATTCTAAGACC
>AYEL01069221.1:0-41794 GCA_000484575.1 Olivierus martensii
TTGTACTGGTCTGCTTTTTAGTGCTGTGAACTGGTTAATATTTTAGTTAAATACCGATTAAAGCAAATAAAGAAATTTTTAAATTTGTAACACACAATTAAGTTTCACAAGTAGTCATGTCTTGACTCAAGTCCGGCATGGCTCATTGTCCTGGCATTACTCTGTGCACATATTGCTGTACCACGAATAGTAATAATAACTAGTAATAATAAAATAATCTGTCCTAAATTATAATAGTTTAATTATACTGTATTGAGTAGTGATGCTTTTTGAAGTGTTGCGTATGTCTTGGGATGTAGATCTAGTGTTTTGAGGCTTTTGTGTAGGTATGAGGGATTATTCCTGTTGAGAAAATAATGATGGGTACTGTGACTATTTTTTGCATTCCCCAAAGATGAATGAATTTTAATTTCATATAAAAGTTCTGTGTATTTGCTAATTTTTTGAGTGAATGCATCCTGGATATCCAGAGAGAGAGTGATCAGAATACAGCCCCTGGTCTCTTATGCAAAGACTCCATTATGGATAGCATCACAATAAAGGCTTGTATAACATTAAATAAACCTAACAAATTTATTAATATAAAAAAGGTTATCATTAACAGTAAAATATTTCCAATGGTATGGAAATAACTAATAGACAATAATATTTTTCTGTTATGTATGTATTAATATATGTTCAATTAAAAATTTTTTAAATACATATATTTTGCATTCTTTTATTCTTACTCACTTAATTATGATAACTGACTGTAGATCTGTTGGGATCCAAATTACTCTTTATTCAGCAGTTCTATTGAAAATATGAAATTTGGTTAAAGTTACTATCACTGATTATTTATGATTTTCTCATTATAGATTCAAAAATTTTTTATTCAATTTTTGTTTCATAGGAATAGGAACAAGTTCTTTTGGCACCCAGTCAAATTTATTTTCTGGATCCTCACTGAATCTTGGAGGTAGTAGCTCCGTTTTCAAACCCCTAGGTAAATAGCGGTAAGAATTCATTTTCTCCGTTTATTTTTCTGTCATTAATTCTTTTATATAATAAAATTTGTCATTTACAAATTATAAATTATTTATTTTAATTCTTTAGTATCAAACCAGCTATAGAATCAAAGAAAATTATATTAATAATCAACAATTTAAAATTATATCAAATAATTTGTCTTAAGCTTTATCATGTATAGCAAATCAAATTTAGATAGTAAAAGAAAATTTTTTCAGATTTAATATTTTCATGAAATATTTACAATAATAAGTTGCATTTTGGTTTAATTTAAAACTTAAATTATTTTTTAAATATTTAAAACAGAATAAATAAACTATAATTGAAATCAGTTTAAAATAAAATATTTTAAACATTAATGTTTATATAAATGTTATTTTGATATTAAAGTATAAATAGTAAATTTCTAACAAAATAAATAATATAAATCAAAATATGAAATTTCATTCTATTTTGCAAGTGATAATCCATTCTCCATTTCAAAATCTTCATTCAAGCAATACATGTAGTCATCATTCATTTATTACACATATTTATTTACTGGAATAATAAATGAACTGATCTATCTACAAAAATGAAGAATTACACTAAAAGTGGTTATAACAAGCAGTTCTGGAAAGAATTAATCACCTTCTTTTCATAAATTCCACTATTTTGAAATGATTAAAGATAAGAATTGAAAAGTATAAAGTCATCTTCAATATCATCTATTACAAGTATACAGAATTTCATGAAAATCAAATATTGTATATATATCTGTCTATTAGCTGACTCACCAATTTTCAAGTGTTAGAACAATGTGCCATTTGTTGAAATAAATAGATAATCTTTTTATAAATTTAAAAAATTTCAAAATCTTGTTGGAATAAATAACAGTATATTAGACTTACAGCATTGAAATGTCATGTTGTGATATGAAGAAAATGTTGAATAGGAGAATAAGATAAGATTATGATGTCACATCCAATTGCATTCCTCTATAACATGATTTTATTGAAGTGTTTGTTTAGCAGAAAATAGAAAATAAATATTAAAGTTATTATAATGTTCAAATCTCAACAAAAATACTGTATTACTTCGAATTTAAGCCGCAGTAGGATTTTAAAATTGGAAGAAATAAAAATGATTTTATAATAGGTATTGAAAAATAAGAAACATTTTTAAAAAAAAAAAGATTTTATAATAGGTATTGAAAAATAAGAAACATTTTTATCTTAAATAGGTACTAATATACATAACAAGCACATTTTTATAAAAAAAAAAAGATTTTATAATAGGTATTGAAAAATAAGAAACATTTTTAGCTTAAATAGGTACTAATATATATAATAAGCTGAATAAATTGTAATCATATCGTAATACTATATGCATACATAGAGTGTAAAGCAAAAGCCTGAATGTTGGGGAGTGGGAGCTCGGGAGAAATAAGATGTTAAAATATTTGCTTTGAATTTAAACACCCAAAATTTTATCTTAAAAATCTGAATAAAAAGTGCAGCTTAAATTTGAAGTAATATGGTATCTAATGCCAAATTTAAATGATAAAAAAATCAGAAGCAAAACATGCAACAGAAATTTTGCTGTAACTGATGAGAACTGAAAGCTGATCAATACACACAATTGGCAGAAATGCAAATCTGATATCTGAAAATCAATTGCAAAATAAGCATCCCATATTTTTTCAATGATCAAAACTATCTGAAAATACACAAATTATCAATCGGAAACATCAGATATTACTATATTTCCACTTAATATCAATTGATGATATGTACATTAGTTTAAGCCATGTTTACTCATTAAAAAACATTGATCTGAACATTCCTGATCTTATTTGTAAAGCACCCAATAAATTAATATTTTTAATTTATTTAAATATTATTATTAAAATAATAATAATAATATCAAGAAGAAATGGCAGTTTAAAAATAAATTTGGCATGTTCAACTATTAAAATAGGATGTGCTACTAGTGCAAAGAGGATGCAATGCAACCATTTTATATTTTTTCAGTCATATTTGGTGCAGTATCCAATATTTAAATATATAAAAGTATTAATTTATGTATAGTCATACATACACAGATATTTAAAAAATCAAAAGAATTACTAATATGATAATCATTGTTAGAAATAAGTATAGCAGATCAGTAGTTGATACAAAGATTCACTGGGAACATGCCTGATTGAGCAGGTGAATCTTATGATCCTTCAAAAATTTTTTCAATTTTTGTAATAAGTTGGCTACTCATATACATACAGTCGAAGCCAGTTATAAGGGAATTGATGGGACCTACACATTTTGTCCCTTTTAAGTGATGTCCTTAATGTCCAAATGCACAACAAATTGGTGCATTTGGACATCGGGTCGGGTGGGCAAACATTGAAGTTTTCAATTAGGGTTGTTATTTGAGTTGTGTAATTATTCAATTACTGGTTATGGATCTTATATCTGCGGTATACATAAAATGGGAAATAATTAATACTAGATATTATCTGCTCATATAAATGAGCAGAAATCCTGTCATTTAATCTCATAAATTTGGAGTATAACTAAAACTTCTATGAACTTATATAACAAATTATAAGGTGATGCCATTTTTAGGGTACAGCGCCACCTGCAGATTTTGTCTTTTTAGATGAACTACAATTTTAATTTAATTTGTATTCATTAATTTTTAAATTATTAAATACAGCCAGCGTGTTCATGAATGGTACGTTCAGGAATTTAACTAAGATTTGTGGTCAGGAAATAGAGAGAGAGAAAAAAGCAACAAATTGGCTTTTTATGATGTGTTTGTTATTTTTAAATAAATTACACTGATGGCCAGCTGAGGTAAAGCAGGATGAAAAAAAAAGCAGTGTCATTACAAGGGAGTACAGCAAAATGAAAAATTATCTCCCTTATAACCGAATTTTCCATTATTTCCGAATGCGATTTGTACTTATGATGGTGATGTAATAAGTAAATTCTTGCTTGATCAATGCAATTCTGTAAGTTTCAATCTCTGATCTAAAGATGTGGTATATGGAAAGCATCCTTTTCTTGTGTTTGATTCTTATAGTTTTTATGTTGTTTATGTTTATAGAAGTATATAATAAATGTTTATTTTTGGAAAAGTCCAAAAACTGATTTTCTATGTTAATTCTTTTACAACCAAATAATTCTACTACTGACAAGAACCATTTTTGGTCAAAAGTACTACAAAATCTTACATTTTTGTTAATATATGTTCATATATTAATTTCCCATTTCAGTGCTTGTTCTGGATTTTATTTTAAGATTAGTATAATAGATAAAATTTTTGGATGAACATTCTAATTTGCTTTTTCTGAAATCTTGTCATCCTATTGTAACTAGAAGATTAAAATAGGCTATAGAGCTAAATAATAATCCCTTCTATCAAAATTTTTTTCCTATTTAGCAATGAAATTATTTTATGAATTTCTTAAAAAATAAGCAATTGTGGAAAAACTAATTGATTATTTTCTGACATGTTTTTTTATTTTAGAATGATTAAATATAAAGAATTAAAATGCCATCAAATTTGTCTTGAATAGTATATCAAGTTGACTGATCTGATTTTTTTCTGCATGGCTTGATAATCAATTGAAAGTCCTCAGGAAAAATCTATATGTCTAGTAATGTGCAGGTGCTTAAAAATCGAATACAGGAGGCAGCAAATCAATAGAGAGATAATTAATTTGATCATTTTATTAACTTATAAATGAAAATAGAATATACAATTTCAATAGTTAAAAAAAGGTGATTGAGAAATACTTCAGGGCAACTGGAGAAAAATTAGTGCATATATCAGATAATTGACCAGCATAAAAGACTGGATAACAACATTACACAATACAGAAGACAAGATGACAGAGATCAACAGTCCACATCATCAACACAGTGGGTAATGAATAATGCCAGCTACCTACATAGAACACACAAATTCACATGGTTAGTTTTCCTTGATTAGTCTCCTGTCAATCTTTTATAAGAACTAAATTTTGCATAATTGTTGAAAAGATCTTGGTATTTTCCTTTGTAAAATAATTATTATATTATGATGATAATGTAATAATTATTTTACAATTACAGATGTTTTTGTAAGCTGTGTATATATATTTTTCATATTTCTTCTTCAGTATTAAATTATTTTCTGCGATGATGCATTAAGCAATATCATAACAAGATTGGGACATTGATTCAGATGATTATTAATGTTTGGTATGTGATGAAGTTAATGAAAATCACAATTAATATATAATAAAATAAAAATTATGCTAATTTGTAATATTTTAATAACAGTATTTTTGTAAAATTTAGTATTCATTTTTTAAAGTATTTACTAAGTTATGTAAATAATTATAAATTTTTTAGGATCATTTAACACAAGTTCCATGTTTGGCAGTTCAATATTAGGACTTCAAAGTGGTGAAACAGTTCCACAAATACCATATCCTGCATGTAATCAAAACAAGCCATTTCAATTGCAAAAACCTCCAGTGGGAAATAAACGAGGAAAAAGATGGACAAGTACTTGAAGCCAAACAAGATCATTACTATTAAAATCACGATTTCCAAGTTTTCATATTTTTTAATCATTAAAAAAATAAAATTTTATTGTATTTTCCTGTGAAGTTTCTTAAATATAATTCTAATATCATTACTTAATTTATTTATAACATCTTAAGATTGTAGAAAGTTAGAAGTTAAAAATCTTTTGTTTGTAGAAAGCTAAAAATAGGGTTAGAAAATAAACCTATTACATAATTTCCTTAAATTACATAAGAGACACATTCTCAGCAATATTATATAAAGTAATCTCTCCAAATCATTACATAATTATTATGTTAAAATTTAAAATGTTATATTACTTTATATATATAAAATATTACCTACAAGACAGAAATAACATTTTTATTGATAGTTAACTCTCAGTAATAATATAAATCATAACACTTATGGGAAATCATAATTAAAATTCAATTTGATATGTTTGAATACTACTATAATAATATACTATATACATGTACCAAGGCTGGCAAACTTCGTCTCCATGAGAATCTCAAATACTTGAGAGTTGCAATCAGTTTTTTCAGAGTAATTTTAATAATTTCAAAAATTGTTTATTATATATTTCATATACATTTATTATGTATAGATGTATCTATTTTTTACAATAAATGAACAAATTAAAATATATTAATTTTTAAAATTAAATAAGTACTGCTTCATACTGACTATCGACTGTTCATAGTATGGGCTCTTTGGTAAGATTAAAGTTGTAATAATCTCTTTTTGCAATAATCTCTTTTTTAAGATTATAACTATAATCTTTTTAAGATTATATCTTTTTTTAAGATTTTATCTTTTTTAAGATTATAGTTGCAATAATGACTTTATGCTAGAGTAGTAATCAAGCATTATCAAATAGAGTTTTAGTTATGGTATACTATAAGTACTGTTATTTATACTAAGTTAGGAAAAAAGATAAATTGAGCATTTAGGGCTGGTTGCACGACTTTTGGTTTAATCTGCAGAATTCTAACCCATCTGTAGAATAACTCTAACCCTTTCAAAAATCTAAAGATTAAGTACAGAATGTTGCACAAGACAAAAGTTAGCTATCAGCCAGATAGCATGAAGATAGTTACTTGCATGCGCTTTACCATAGCAACTTGTTTGAACATGAAGGTGCTGATTACGTTATTTACTGTTTTCAATATTTGCAGCTCAGCTTTTAGCTTATTATTTTTAAAAATATTAACCAAATACTGTATACCATATGATTTATCATATACTGTACTAGCATAATAGCGAATATTTTTCAATAATAGATCTAATATAGATCTGAAAATATAGGTCTGTATTTTTGGTTTACTATTGTTTACTCTTGCAGATTAATATATGTGGTTATAATACATGCACACATATGTATAAGTAATATGTTAGTAAGAATTTACTTTATGAATTTAAAATAAAATAATGGACTTTGATTTATAAAGTGCATATTTCACTTACCTTTGACAGTAACCATAAAATTGTTAATTTTTTTTTTTAATAAATCTCACATGAAAGTTATCATGATGAAGGGTAAATGGATCTGTCTTTTACAGAAATATCTATTCTAGATTAAAATAAATATAATCCCAATAATCTAAATTGAGATTATTTTCTGCTTCTAATTCAAAAGCTGCTGCATTCTGCCATAGTATTTTATTGGATAATCTACAGAATAAATTTTATCCCAACCAAAATCAACTGGTTAAATTAGTTTGCAGTTTATCCTAGAGATTTGACTTCGTGCAATATAGCAAGCTAAATCTGCAGATTAAAACCTGTTTTAACCTGCAGAATAAGATTCGTTACAACCAGCCCTAAGTAATATAAGTTTGTGTCAAGCAGTAATGACTAGTGATATTGAAATGACATTTCAAATTAAGAATAATTTCAAATGTCAATTTGAAATTAAGAATAATTAAGATGAACGAGAAATTAATCTTTCTGCACCAATATCAACTAAATCTATCCAGTTTGGAACTTTGAGTTAATTCATTTCTAGAATGCACTAGTAAAGCAGGAATTTATTTTCCTTAATGGTAATTGTAAAAAACAGGTTACATTCTCAAGAATGAAATTTTACTATAGTAATTTTATTAGTAATAAAGGTCCATAAAACAATAATTTCTTTAATCAAACAAAATTATTATAGCAAATTCCTTGATTTCTTAATGCCATTTAGTATTATCCCTATAGTCTGAGTATAGTGTGAATTGAATGCTTCCTTGTAGTTTGAGTGCCATACAGAATGGGATTTGGTATTCTTTGCATTTTTACTCAGTTGATTAATGGCATATATATGATCCATCATTGAATAGCCTTTCTGGAATCCTTGCATGTTTTCTGGGTTGGTTCAAACCTAGTACTTGTTCCCATCATCATCTGGTGATGGTTGTGACTATTTTGTATATTGTCATCAGTAAACAGACTGATCTGTAGTTTCTCAGATCCATTTTATCTCCATTATGTGGTAACACTATGACTGCATTTTTCCAACTGTACAGTATCTATCCTGTTCATATGCAGTCTAAATATCCTGATGAATGCTTGTATACTAGTGTTCCTCTTTCATTTAGGAATTCTATATGGATGTTGTCTTCTCCTGGTGCTTTTCCACATTTCATTTTCTTAATTGTTTTCTCTTTTTGCAATAGTATTTCTAGGATATCTTCTATGTTTGCTGATCTTGGTGTTGTTTGCACAATTGATAACTTGGTTTTCTTGTAGAAGGTTACTGTTTTTTTTTTTTTTTTTTATTGTTTGCACAATTGATAACTTGGTTTTCTTGTAGAAGGTTACTTTTTTTTTTTTTTTTTTTTCCTACTATATTGTCTCTGAGTGATAAGTCTCCATTATAGTTTTTGATTGCAGTCGGTGTATCTCTAACTTAACTATAGCTTAATATAAAATTTATTGAGGAATCTATTGTACAGACAATCCCCGATTTACATAGATCTCGCATACATAGATCATACTTGCGTAAGGATAAACTGATCATAATGGATAAAGATGTTACACAGAGATACAAGCATTTTTCTCCTAATATCATCATTTGTCATATATACATGTGTACATACACTTATTAATTTTAGTAATAAGTCGGGCTTAGACCCAGATCTCACCCAAAAAACTAAAGATGTGGGATTTGAATTAAATCCAGATCCTTTAAGATGGTAATTGATTGCTTTAATTAATGTTACGGTCATACTTCACCTTACGTCGCTAATTCGTTCCAAGACTCATGACTTAAGTCGAAAAACGACATAGGTCGAATAAGCTCTTTAAATAATCCCGTAATGTCGCTAATAACATTTTTAAGCTTCTAAATAATTTTATAAGTTTCAATAATCAGCTCATAATCCGATTGGACGAATGGTGAAGATATTTTTGTACGCAGCGTAGAAAGTTGAATAAAGGCTGGGTCTCACAGGCGTAAAACACGACGTCAGTACACTAACGTAAATGCGTCGCGCACGAAACGTAAGCGTACGACGCGACGTAAATGAACGACATCGTTTAGCTATTGGCTAATTACTGTAATATCATTTGAAGTTAGCTGATTCAACATGAATAGCTTATCATCATGATCGGACATTTTTTATCGTAAAGGAATCAATATTTTCTCATTTCTTCCAGAAATGCTTCATTATTGAGCACGCACATGTATCTTTTCTACTCACCACATTGAATTATGAAATAAAATAATCTCTCTTCTGATTGGACGAATGCCAACGTACTCTTGGCGCAACGCATAAAGTTGAAGAAAAGTCATCTCCGGCGTAACGACGCAGCGTCTAGCAATATACAGGAACTGACATCATCAGCGTCGATACGCCGACGTATTTACGTCGCATTTTACGCCTATGAGACCCAGCCTTAAGAGTGAACTTCGGCGTAAAGACGCAACCCCTCTAGCCATATAGTGAAAGTGACAGCATCATTACACCGTCTATTTACATCTCGTTTTATGCCTGTAAAACCCAATCTTTAGGCTTTAGTAGACTTTTATTTATTCCTATTAACAAAAAAAAAAAAAAAAACCCGACGAGACTTTTATTTATTCCTATTAAAAAAAAAAAAACCCGACGTAAAATCGAAAATGACTTAAGTCGATGATTGCCTGTATATTAAACTAAATTATAAGAATTTATTAGACTAATTTTTATTTTATTGATTAGTCAGTCAGCTTATGGTAGCAAATATTATATCAATATTTTTAACACTATTATTTAGAGATCAAAAACTAGCAGTTCATGTTTTTTATTTATTTTTTTTTTGAGGAAATTGCTTTATTTTGACTCTTAATACAGACATTTTCTGACTTATGTCATCATTCAGAAAAACTCTATGTAAGTAGAAATCCAAGGATACGAGATATTATCTTGTTTTTGTTATAAGCCTCACCGATTTCAGTCCACTATACTTGAGCATGGAATGTCCAAACAGAGCAGCTTCTGTCAGATTCTCTTGTAATTTGTGGAAAGCTTTGTTTTTCATCATAATGTGCTTTTTTGATGTTACCTGGAATTAAGTTGAATAGAAGTTGGGTTTCTGCTAAATGAGAGAGAGTTAATAAAGTTTTTTGTCAATAGATGACGCCAGTTTTTAGTCTAGTGATTATTCAGTGACAGAGTTATAATAATAATCACAACCTGCTCATCCTTGTGGGGGAACTGAAAAGACGAATCAGCTGCTGGGGTCGGACCCCATGAAAAACTTTTCCAAGGATGGAACCCGATAATCAAACCTGAGTGCTCTAGAGTAGAAGGCTGAAGCGTTTGCACACGGCCAATTCGTTTATAGAACTTAATTAAACCCAGAAAATGACGTAATCCCTGCTTTTGTTGGCAGAGTAAACTTTCGCATATTCGGCGATGGGACAAATTCCGTCGGCACAAACGGTATATCCAAATTGATCTTAGAAACTCCAAAGAAAGATCTATAGTCTCTCGATTCTTGGAAAATTCATTTCATGAAATAATTTTCCAGGTAACCTGTGGCAGGAATCTCCGCAGGAAGAGAGAATATTTTAGAAAATGGCGTCATCTGTTGATAAAATAGATATCATTTTCGTTTTGATGATCGCATAATCTAATATCATGACCAGTGGCGGAATTACAATGCGCCGGAACCCGCAACGCAGGGGACCCAGAATTATAGAAGTCCTAAATCTTATTTCTCTGTACTTTATTCTGTTTTAAATTAACAACATAACATAATAAAAATTAAATGCACCATGAAAAGATGAAACATTCATTGAATCAGAGCTTTAGCCAAAAATATGGAAATAAAAAGTGTGATTAGAGTTTGCAAATTTTAAATCCAGGTGGAAGAATTTGAAATTTTAAATATATATACTTTTGATAATTTTCAATTGTTTTAAATGATGCAATTTTTGTTCTTTTTTGTTTGTTTCTAATAAAAATATCTAGATAAAAATTTTAAGTTCCCACTAATCATGACCAAATGTATTTAATTTTGTGAATAGCACTGCTTTTGAAGTCATGCCGTGAAATATTTACATACTGCAATACCCTACTTTTTGTTTTGTCTTGCATTGGAATTTTGAAATGATTTACTCACATGATTAGTCATACATTTTTATGTGATGACTTGTATTGGAATTTTGAAATGATTAATAAAATGAGTAACTTTGAAAACTGAAAGTTACTAATTTGAAATTAACTTTCAAATTAGTGTGTTTATTCTATGTTAACTCAATGACAATATTTTCTAATCAATTAGTTTATTGTTTTTATCATTTCACTATTGTCCGGTAGACTATTATAATCATAGCAGGTTTTTCAACCACTATCGAGCTTTTACCGTCAGTCCTGTCTTAAAGATGAAAATTCCACGAAAGAGTTTCATTTTAATATTCTAATTTAGAGGAACCTCAAAAATATTATAATTTGATATCTTTTGTGATATCAAAAAATCATTTCCTTCATTTTCTGATAATCCAATTTCAATCAAATTTTTGATGATGTATTGTGGTCAAAGAATTATCAGGATTATGATAGAATTTGATACTGTTCGAAAACTTGCTATAGTTCAAAAGTTTTGTATTAATCTGAAGGCAGGTAGCTCACATAAAACTCAATACAGAAAATAACCAACACATTCAAATATTGAACTTTTCTTTCACATAGACTATCAAACAAATGCTTGATTTTATATATAAATTTAATGAGGGGAAAAAATGTGTCGCTTTTTCATTTCTTTGATCTGGCCACTCTATCAACACTTTCCAATCACTGATTACTAAGTGGAGAAGCCATCCAAACCCAGTAATCGAGTTAAGTTAATTTGGGTTAATCATCATATTACATGAATACTTCAGGCAGTGGCCACATTTAGAACTCATGACATAGGATCAACTGGAAGATTGAAGGATTGGATTAACCAGATGATTAAAGAATAAGATTCAATGGGCGAATTCAAAACCAAATTTCCTTCTAATTTATGATGCATGTGTGGACAAAAATTCTACGTGTGGACAAAAATTCTACATGTGCACTATAAAAAAGTGTCGTAATATACACATGAAAAATCCAGCAAATGCACACATCAACAGTCAAGATATGATGTAGATATACATTACCATAACTACTAAATTATTAACGTTTATGTTAGTAACGTCAATGTTTTCCCTTTAATAGCGATTTTTTTAAGCAACATCATCGGCCGAATGGCCGCGTGGTAAAGCTATGGCTTACCACCCTGAAGGATCCGGGTTCAAATCCGTATCCCTCAGGGTGGTATTGGACTACCCGGATTTGAACCCGGATCCTTCAGGGTAGTACCTCCAATTTTTCAGGAAGAGTCAGGGCCCGGCTCATTGCATCCCCATCCTTCAAATATCCTGTTGACCCCATTATGGATGTTGACCCGTCTGTGATGGGCTTTATAAATGGCCGCCGCCAGATAAATATCCCATGAGAATATGGCGGTTTAACCAAACTAACCTAACCTTAAGCAACAACTTTTGATTCCGGCGGATTGGCTGAAGGGAAATATTTTGATTTTCCATCTATAGGACCTGGAATCAAATCTAAACGATTGAAAAATTTATAATTAAAATTTCAATTGAAAAAATTCCTTGGAAAATTTATAATTAAATTATCAATATCCAGTTCCATCTGATCATCATCCCGCTCTATATAGTTTGTCTGATCCCTTCATAGATATTTGCAGTCTGAAAAAAATCTGAATTGGTCCTACTATTAGTAATAAACACTGACTGGGAAATGGCGTTAAAACTTCGATACGACAGGAGTAAAAATCCCAGATGTCGTATCCAAGTTTCTCCTTTACATCATTCCCTAGCCCTAATTATATACTTCTGACTTCAATGATGAAGGTCCCTTAAGGGGCCGAAGCAGCCCCTAGAAGTGGAGGGTCAACCGGGACATTGGCTCGGTGCCCATGCAGATAGGAAGCCAAAAAAGCAACTTTATCACAAAATAATTTTTATATAATATATGTACAGTTGTTAGGCTCTCTCCTTTTTTGTATTTTAATGATATAATTATGTATGTATATACATTATTTTTTTTGTAATATGATTTTAAAAATTGTTTTTCTGTTCAGTATTAGTGAGCTATTAATCAATACTCGTACACAATTCTACATTATATCATATACTTAATATAAAATATACGAGTCCGTCACACGTATGTGTAGGGGGCCTCAAATTAGTCTTGTCCCCACGCTTGTCCCGGCTGAAAAAGTTTCCACAGTGAGACAATGTCTCACTTGTCAGTGTGGACAACTATTTGATGTCTCAGTGTAGCCCTCCTATCCTTGAAACATAAACCTACAGAAAAAATGGGTACAGAAAAATGGGTTATAACTTCTAAAGCCAGTAAATAACAGAACAATGCGCACAATTTATTACACTTTCTAGAAAAACATTGTTTTTTGACACTTTCACCATCTAGAACAGAAAAAGAAAAACCTCAACTAAAAACTTTTAATAAAACTCCACCTGAAAAAAAAATTCTTTATTAAAAATTCTCATAGAGAGAGAGTACTGAAAATAGACATATGAATAATGGCGATAAAGAATTATATTTAGGTGGAATTGTACATTTAAAAAAGGACCGGATGTAGGAAAAATGCCTTTCGTTTCACTGTGGAATATGTCTTATTCTGGCCCGCTCCCCTATGACAGTGATAAGTATTGATGATGATAAAAATACTATTATAGAAGTTGTTTAAGAAATATCCGATTTAAAATTAAAAGAAAGAATCGATATTCAGTATCCACTCACCGTACGCAATAAGTTAAGAAATTTAGAAGAGAATGAATGGTTGATCAAAAACAGATTCCTTCAAATTCATTGTCAACTGTTTTTATGAAAAATATATCCAATATTTAGAACTTTGCTTATCATAATTTCAACGTATTGATTGTTTTTATAAAACAATTTTAAATCGGTTTTAATTGGCAAAAATGTTTTGAATACATTTCTAAATTTGATGATAAAATGGAGCTGTTCAATGCTAAAAAGGAAGAAAGGGTTCTTTTTGATGAGTAATCATATCTAAAAAAATATGATGTTACAAATATAGATGCTTGGAATGAAAAAAAAAAAAAAATGCAACCGATGCAAAATGAATAGAAATATTTAAGGTGGCCACGACTTGCAGCTTGACCACCTAACTCAGGTGGCCATCAGCACAGGTTTTCCTGTATAAAAGAAATTTTAATCATTCGTATATCTAGCCGAAAGGCAATTGTATACCATTCTATTTTTTAGGGAATGCGTCGTTTATTTTTTTCATGCAACAAAGTGAACATATGTTCATATATAGTTAACAATATCAAATAATAGTCGGCCGGATTGGCCACGTTGAAACGCTTCGGCTTTCCACTCTAGAGGGTTCGAGTCTCGGGTCTCATCCCTTCAAAATATTTATCATGGGGTCCGGGCCCGGCTCGTCGATCCCCGTCCTCCACAATACGGCTGACCCCTCTGCAGGGGTGGGCAGCTTGTGGAAGGGCATGTTTCGCCCCATCACTTAATATTCTTCCTGAAGGGAAGGTGGCGTCGTCTATTAACAAAAAACATATCAAATAATATATTAGCATGTTTATCCCTTCTTAATGTATTAAAACTCTTATTAAAAATCTCAATGGGAGGTTTAACAAAAGATTTGCTTCTGTAATCAGGAAGTGCATAAATACATAAATATAAAATATTATTTGGTCGCCTAGTAAAACAGATTATTTATTTATTATTTTTTACAATTAAATTATTTCTTATTACAAGAGTTACTGACATAAATTATTCATTTAGAAATACCGTATTGAAGGGAAAGAATATTTCAAAAATTGTCTGGAATTATACAATTTCACACATTAATATTGCCAATTCACATCAATTGCAGAATATATAGTGGGCAATATGAGATTTTCGTGATCAATATTTTACTATACTTACAATTTGTTAACATAGAGAAAGAAAAAATTCGTGAGTCCATGAAAGATAAAGTACCAGGAAAGTAAAGTAACTTTCAATTAACGAATATTATCTAATATATAGGCAACAGGAAAAGAAAAAAGCACAATAAAATCAATCTATACGGATTACAACTTCACTCCATCTAATATTTATTGGAATTTTGGAGAAAAATATAAACAAAAAACAATTGTGTAATTACCGAGAAAAACGAACAGATGTGCCTTTACAGCAGGCGTGTCAAACTCATTTTAATTCAAGGGCCATTTAATCAGCCAGTAAGATTGCCGCGGGCCCTATCACATTTAAATATTTTTTTAAATTACATTTTGGAGTAAGAATTCAGATATGATAGGATAATTAAAAACATTGTGTAATACAGATTCAAAGGCTCGCCGCTCTGAATATTTGCAGAGCGTACAGGACAGCTCCAACGTATGTCATAATACAATTATGTAAAATTCATCACAATTTAATAAATATGTGGGAATAAACTTTCAATCGATGGTATAAATTTTACTTAGGAAAAATATCTTTAGAAAGTTTCACATTGGTATTTGTTCCATCATAGACTACACATTTTGTTCAACTAGGAGGTAGCTTTATAATACATATTTTGAATTTTGTATTAGTGATTTTTCAAGAATTTTAACCTTTGTGTTTTAAATCAATTCAACCTTTGAATAAAATATACAGGAAATAATAGTAATTTGGATTTTTATATATTGAGTTTGAAATTTCAAAATGTAATCAAAATATAGTAAAATATAGTATAGTATTAAAAATATAGTAATTTTTAATACTATACTTGATATAACATTTTATTATTAAAATTCTGTTTTAAATCAATTCAATCTTTGAATAAAATATACAGGAAATAATAGTAATTTGGCGTAACATTTTATTTTGAATTTTTATACTTAAAATATTGATATAAGAAAAAAAATAATTTCAGAAATTAAAAGAAATTTTCTTTGTAGAAACTATTGCTAAAAAATTCGTTATATTTCTCTACTTCTGAGTGTTTTTACAAAAAGTGTACTTACGATTAAATCAAAGCATCTGGACGATTTGAATTATAACCCATTGATTTCCATTTCATTTTATTTTTCCAACCAATACCTCTTACAAAAAAGTGTGCTTATGATTAAATCAAAGCATCTGGACAATTTGAATTATAATCCATTGATTTCCATTTCATTTTATTTTTCCAACCAATACCAAAAGCAAAGCAATCACGTTTTAACGCGTATATTCAAATTGCTACTGAAATCCAGGAAGAACAAACATGGCGACGAGTAAGCAGACGACGCTGATTTGCGGTACTTTCTATATACAGAGCTTTATCATCCCTTATTAAGTTATAACGCCACCTGCGGATTTTGTCTTTTTATAGAAATTACAATTTTAATTTAATTTTTATTCCTTAATTTTTAAAGTATGAGTAACGACAAAAAATTTTGGCTGTTGCAGAAATTCGAGGGTTAGAGTTTTCTAACGATATCCTATTTATAGGAATCGGTACAGTGGTTGGACTGCAAAAGGAATATCCAGCCAACCACATTTCACTATTAATATGATTCATACAATTCATTCTTAATTTTTCTCGGCATACCGTCAAAGGTTTGGCGGCACTTATTTGACGGCACACTACTGTGAACCGTTTGTGAAATTTAGGCTGAACTCACAAGGACCACAACAGAACCACGCCACAACCACAAAAAAGTGGTTACCGTGTGATTAGGTTGTGGCCGAAATCAGCCACTCGCGAGCCACTTATATGCGCAGTCGGTAACGGACTGCGCGTATAGTGGTTGGACTGGGAAAGGAATATCCAGCCAACCACATTTCACTATTAATATGATTCATACAATTCATTCTTAATTTTTCTCGGCATACCGTCAAAGGTTTGGCGGCACTTATTTGACGGCACACTACTGTGAACCGTTTGTGAAATTTAGGCTGAACTCACACGGACCACAACAGAACTACGCCACAACCACAAAACGGTGATTACCGTGTGATTAGGTTGTAGCCGAAATCAGCCACTCGCGAGCCACTTATATGCGCAGTCGGTAACGGACTGCGCGTATATATGCGCAATCAGTTACCGACTCTGATTGACAGGAAGCGCTGTCGGCGGCTAGTGGTCGGTATGTTGCACTGTGTGAATTGCGCTCAACCACTGACGACCATAATTTTGTGGGTGATATCGACCACAAGTTGCGACAGCCGTTGAAACCGACTTCAGTTTAGTGGTCCGTCTGAGTTAGATTATGCGTTTCTATAATAATATAATTATAATTCAGACCGTCCACAAGAACCACCGTTTTGTAGTCGTGGTGTGGTTCTGTTGTGGTTCGTGTGAGTTCAGCCTAAATATTAACGTTTACACATACCACGTATTTTAATAATAGAATTGAGAATAAATAAATATTTGTTAATCTATATATATCAATCAGTGATCTCAAAATTTGATGCCGTTCAATATCCCGACAGTTCGAAATATAATTTTCTCTGGAATCATACGTTAGCTTATAAATGGAAAAATATAAAAAAATAACTAACTTTTAAAAAAGTTATTCCTATATCAATATAAAAGATTTCCTGAAAATTTAACCTAAATTTTTTATATATGAAACGATATATTTATAATTATGTAACACCCGGTATATCAATCAGTGACCTCAAAATTTGATGCCGTTCAATATCCCGACAGTTCGAAATATAATTTTCTCTGGAATCATACGTTAGCTTATAAATGGAAAAAATATAAAAAAATAACTAACTTTAAAAAAGTTATTCCTATATCAATATAAAAAAATTTCCTGAAAATTTAACCTAAATTTTTTATATATGAAACGATATATTTATAATTATGTATCAATGTCTAAAAATTTAAATATTTGAAAAAGAAACGCATTTAGCAACATCCATTTATATAATATAAGCGTTTCCGCAACTTTCTAACCGTGTTAGAGCGTTTTATACAGAGTTATCTGTATTATTAATTAAAATAATATAATAAATATTTGAAAATCTGGCAATTATTCACAAACTTAAAATTTTTCAAAATCATTACTCTATCACTATATATAAAAAACAATTTTGTAAAAGTACTGTATTAATCGGCTGAATGATCGCATTAGGCAGCATTTGTTTTAAATTGTAGGTATTTATTTTAGATTTTTTTTGGAGTAATCTTATTAAAAAATAGAAATTTAAAAATTATAATGCATTTTCAATTAAGAATTCTTTTACATATAAACTGATTTTATAATTTATTTTAGATTTTAAAAAATTATGAAGTCCTAAATATTTTTGGAAAAAATGTCTGACAATTTTTGCTAAGGAATATTCTTCTTTTCTTTTAACATAGGATTTATTAATATGCGGTGGTAATATTTTTACATAAAATTTTCTGCCGGGTGAAGTTAGTGAAATTTGTGATAATTTTTCACTTTAAGCCTTTTTTCTTTTAACATAGGATTTATTAATATGCGGTGGTAGTATTTTTACATAAAATTTTCTGCCGGGTGAAGTTAGTTAGTGAAATTTGTGATAATTTTTCACTTTAAGCCACAAAACCTCGTCAAGGTCTCACCCTTCTTTGTGGATTTTTTGTTTATCCAGAAACCCCATAATAGCTAGGCAGTAATCACCATTAAGGATAAAACTGGACCCTTTCGCGACCGAATCAAAATCGGCTTATTAATCCCGCTGCCTCCTACCCAATCAGCAGCATCCGGTATTTACCAGGTCCACAGACTTCAACAAGTTTCAACATGGAGGCTCTTCTCCACTTCAAGGCGAAGCGAGAGAGTGCGAGAGAAAATCGGTCTCACAATCGATTTTATCATGTGAGGATCCTCATTATGAGCCAGGCACACATCTAACCTGTTTCCAGCTGGAACCATTTTAGTCGAATGCTGCTAAATTCCTGAATATGTCTAAAGCCTTGTCTTAACTTTTCTTCATCCGAGAAGATCCTTCTTGCAGAGACTTTTTTCTTATCACTTCTAACTTATTTTCAGTTGAAATCTTCATAATCGAATGCTGTTCTTGCCAAATTCTTGATTTCACTCTATTGTTGTATCAGCGTATTATTTATGGATTGTTATGCAAACTCCTGCTATCCGTATTGTTAGAAACTTTTCGTCAATTACATTTTCAAATAGAATTTTTAATTCTGGAATATTTAATATAAAAATAACTGATTTAAGTAGGATGAATACTGTCGAGTATTTTGATTTGTTTGGAGAAAATTTTGATCGAATTCTTGATTTCACTCTATTGTTGTATGAGCGTATTATTTATGGATTGTTATGCAAACTCCTGCTATCCGTATTGTTAGAAACTTTTCGTCAATTACATTTTCAAATAGAATTTTTAATTCTGGAATATTTAATATAAAAATAACTGATTTAAGTAGGATGAATACTGTCGAGTATTTTGATTTGTTTGGAGAAAATTTTGATAAGTGATAAAAAATAATACTGTATAATATAATCACATTATAGATTTTGATTTCTTAATATTTTATGGAAAAAAGATAACATACTCGTATTATATTAGTAATTTAAAACAAAAATTATCAGATATACAATTTAAGTATTATTTTCGAATAAATTTTTGTAGTTAAGGACATATTAATATTTATTTTAGCTCGATTGGCCACTTAGAATCGCTTCTTCTTCTTCTTCTTCTTCTTCTTCTTTTGGGTAATATGGAGGTTATAGCTGACGCTTTTTCCTCCGATTACGAGTATTGCTCTGAGCTTCACGTGAAGCGGTCAGTCGTTATGATGTAGCGTTCTAAGTGAGCGATGTGGCGACGGGTGTCCGCCTGAGGTGGAGGTCAATAGATGTCGTTCAGATCGGGGAGAGAAGTAATGGAAGTGTGTAGTGCTGCTCCTAATGTTGTTCTCGCCCTTGAATAAGCTGGGCACTCAATCCAGTAATGTATACATAGAATCGCTTTGGCTTTCCACTCAGAGAAATTAGGATTAAATCAGTTGATCCCTATCTTCTACAGCACCATTTATCGATCTTTTCTGCCGTGCGAGCAAACATTTGTTTGTATAATAGTATTACGACCAAAATATTTATAATCTATAATTTTTAAAAACCTTTGAGCTATCATTCTGTGGCCCTTAAAATTTAATGCAATCCATAGATTGAAAAATGCTGCTCTATAATTCGCCAAACCTCTCCACGAATATGGGTGACCTATGGCAGCGTCTGAATTGGCACAGATATTTATTAATCACTAATGATTGTAAATTAGAGTTATAAAAATAAAATACTGTACATCAACTTCTTTGAAATACAATTTAGTCGTAAGTTAGATTTTTAATTATGCAATCGAATCTCACTTTGGATATTTTGTTGCAATATTTTGATTGATCACTTGTAATATTTCGGAATCCTCCAGAAGCTAGCCATCACTCGTAACAGAATGAACCAGCAGATTTCAAGAATGGGATTCAACAGACATGTCCGAACCCTTTGAAGTTGTGGCTGCCGGAATTTGCATATTTTAGTAAAGAGAAGAGTTTATACAAATATTCAAAAATTGGGCATGTCCGAACCCTTTGAAGTTGTAGCTGCCGGAATTTGCATATTTTAGTAAAGAGAAGAGTTTATACAAATATTCAAAAATTGTGATTGACCGTATTGACGAAGTCGGCCGGATATCGCGTGGAAGCGACCTATGGATCTATCCTGAAGGATTCAGGTTCAACTACCAGATCCCACAATCTCCACAGTTTTTTCAGCGGGAGATTCGGAGTCTGATTCGTTAAACGGCCCTTAAAATTTAATGCAATCCATAGATTGAAAAATGCTGCTCTATAATTCGCCAAACCTCTCCACGAATATGGGTGACCTATGGCAGCGTCTGAATTGGCACAGATATTTATTAATCACTAATGATTGTAAATTAGAGTTATAAAAATAAAATACTGTACATCAACTTCTTTGAAACACAATTTAGTAGTAAGTTAGATTTTTAATTATGCAATCGAATCTCACTTGGGATATTTTGTTGCAATATTTTGATTGATCACTTGTAATATTTCGGAATCCTCCAGAAGCTAGCCATCACTCGTAACAGAATGAACCAGCAGATTTCAAGAATGGGATTCAACAGGCATGTCCGAACCCTTTGAAGTTGTAGCTGCCGGAATTTGCATATTTTAGTAAAGAGAAGAGTTTATACAAATATTCAAAAATTGTGATTGACCGTATTGACGAAGTCGGCCGGATATCGCGTGGAAGCGACCTATGGATCTATCCTGAAGGATTCAGGTTCAACTACCAGATCCCACAATCTCCACAGTTTTTTCAGCGGGAGATTCGGAGTCTGATTCGTTAAACTCGGTTCGTTAAATCCATCCTTCATCTGTGGTCTCTATGAACCGCTGCTTGGGTCGGCCGGATTGGCCGCGTGGAAACGCTTCGGCTTTCCACTCTGGAGGACCCGGGTATTCGTTAAACTCCATCCTTCATCTGTGGTCTCTATGAACCGCTGCTTGGTACCCACCGGTTGGTTAGCGGTGGGTACTAGTGGCAGTGATTTCCATTTTTTTAAACCACATAGAAAAAATCAAGCTGGATGATCAAAACAAGCTTGCTTCCATTCTGGAGGATCCGGGTTTAATTACCGAGTCCCACAACTTCCAGAGTTTTTCAGAATGATCTGGATCTTGATCATATAAGCGGCAGAGTATTCCAATGCCGACCACGGGCTGCCCATCTTGCTGAGATTCCGGTTAAGTGGAGAAACAGGTCCAGCCAGCAGAGCCTGAACCTTTCCTGAAAAAATTTTTAGAAATTTCAGATCCCTAGAATTGAATCCAGAACATCCAACATGGAAGCATAGTATGCTTCCATAGCGGCCGAATAGCTGAGTGACGTGTTGACATGCCACGTACGAGGACCCGGGTTCGCGTCCCGTGTACGGCATTTCCTGGATAACGTGTTGACATGCCACGTAGGAGGACCCGGGTTCGCGTCCCGTGTACGGTATTTCCTGAAAAGATTTTTCGGGATTCTGGTGCCCACCGTTAGGTGGAGAAACAGGTCCAGCCAGCAGAGCCTGAACCTTTCCTGAAAAAATTTTTAGAAATTTCAGATCCCTAGAATTGAATCCAGAACATCCAACATAGAAGCATAGTATGCTTCCATAGCGGCCGAATAGCTGAGTGATAACGTGTTGACATGCCACGTAGGAGAACCCGGGTTCGCGTCCCGTGTACGGTAGTTCCTGAAAAGATTTCTCGGGATTCTGGTGCCCACCGTTAGGTGGAGAAACGGGTCCAGCCAGAAGAGCCTGAACCTTTCCTGAAAAAATTTTTAGAAATTTCAGAACCCTAGAATTGAATCCAGAACATCCAACATAGAAGCATAGTATGCTTCCATAGCGGCCGAATAGCTGAGTGACAACGTGTTGACATGCCACGTACGAGGACCCGGGTTCGCGTCCCGTGTACGGCATTTCCTGAAAAGATTTCTCGGGATTCTGGGCCATCCCCGTACTTCACCATCCGGTTTCTCTCCACGGGTGTGGGGGCAGCCCGTGATTGGAACTAGCCCCGCCCCTTAGTAATCTCCCTGATTGAAAAGGGGCGTAAAAAATAAAAATAAAAGTATGCTTCCACCGCAATAATCTGATTACAATCTTCCGGTTGAACCTATGATTATTGATCAACTTGTGATGAGCTTTGAAATGGCTGCTGCTAAATTTATCTGTAGTAAGATTCGGTGGCTTAATAATAATTAACTTGCCAATGCTTTCCAAGATAGATGTGGCACGTTACAATCTTCCGGTTGAACCTATGATTATTGATCAACTTATGATGAGCTTTGAAATGGCTGCTGCTAAATTTATCTGTAATAAGATTCGGTGGCTTAATAATAATTAACTTGCCAATGCTTTCCAAGATAGATGTGGCACATTCCAGGCAGTGATTTAATGATAACGGTATAAGCATCGATGGGTTTGGGAATATCCCTCATGGGATATTCTGTATCTGGCGGCGGCCACTTATAAAACCCATCACAGGCTGGCCAACACCCATGATGGGGTCAACCGGATAGTTGAAGGATGGGGTTCAACGAGCGGGGCCCGGACCCCTCCTGAAAAACTGGAAGTGTGGGACCCGGATTTGAACCCGGATCATCCAGGGTGGTAAGCCAAAGCTTTACACGCGGCCATCCGGCCGACGGCATCGATGGGAATAAGATATATGGTCGCACTGATCTTGAGGTCGATAAGAGCCGTCGAAAGAGATTAAAGAAAAACATAAACATTATTTCCCCACATCAAGACCTACACGTCCCAAATTACATTATTGATTCCAAATTGTTGCATATATTATTGTTTTTAGAGAATAATCAGCTTAAACTTCTGGTTACCCATGATTGCCTGGGTCACACAGGTAGATTTACAAAACCACTCATCAGTTCTTATCATCCAGACTTCAATGGAATAACGGCTTTTACAAACAGATCCAAAACTTCTGAATACGTTGGATCGGCTTTTGTTATCTTTGATAAAAACAACCGTGTGATTCATCAAGCCTATTTCCGACTACACACTGACTGTTCCATTATTCAAGCGGAATTGATTGCTATCCTTAGATAATTAACTTTTCTTAGTGTGGTTAAAAGAGTAATAAATCTTGACATTCAAATTGTCACTAAGAGCGCTGTCTCAATTGCGCTTCTCAAGCCTGACTTAAACAATAAAATCAAATTTTGTTGGGTTCCATCTCACTCGGGGAACCCAAACAACGATTTAGCCGACAAACTTGCCAGGAATGTTAAACAAACTGTTAACAGGTTAACCTACAATGCCATTCCTCTTATTGCTCTCAAGAGGAATGTTACTAGGAATTCTATTCTTAATTGGCAAGAACAGTAGTGAAAAGGGTAGACTTACCTTCTGTTTCTTCCCAAACATCAAGAACGGCTTTGGAAAACCATATTCCAACCAAACTTTCATTTCACGCAATTGTTAAGGGGACATGGGAACTTTCGGAAATTTTTGAATAGGTTTAATATTCGGGATACCAAATACTGAGATTGTGATAATGTTACGATTCAAGATGTTAACCATCTTATCTATTGTCGGCCGGATTGGCCGCATGGAAACGTTTCAGCTTTCCACTCTGGAGGACTCCGGGTCCCACCTCTGAAAATATTTGTCATGGGGTCCGGGCCCGGCCTGTCGATACCCGTCCTCCACAATCCAGCTGAACCGTCCGCAGAGGTGGGCAGCCTGTGGAAGGGCTTGTTTCGCCCCGCCACATAGTTGCCGGATTGGCCGCATGGAAACGTTTCAGCTTTCCACTCTGGAGGACCCCAGGTCCTACCTCTGAAAATATTTGTCATGGGGTCCGGGCCCGGCCCGTCGATACCCGTCCACCACAATCCGGCTGAACCGTCCGCAGAGGTGGGCAGCCTGTGGAAGGGCTTGTTTCGCCCCGCCACATAGTATTCCACATGAATGGAATGTGGCGTCATCTGTTGACAAAAAAAAACCATCTTATCTTCAACTGTCAGAAGTTCGTTTCTAATCGCATTCCACTGGAAAGGAAAGTAAGTGCTGAGGGTGAGAAATGGCCTTGTGGTGTGGACAATTGTGAGGAACAGATACATTTTTTTCTGTGCTTGAACACTTCATCAAAACAACTGGTATCAGGGACCACCTCCTGAAAAATTGATGGGATATTTTTTTTTGGGGGCCTTGAAAGAAAACCCATTTGTTCTGTGGTTTTGTACAAAACCTTCCTGTAACTTTTTTTTTTATTTTGCTCCATTTCAGCACGTAATTAATATGTACACCTTGTTTTTCTGTCAGCATGTATTCAACATGTACACTTTGTATTGTCTGTTTTGTGTTTTGTTTTCTGTATTCTTTTTGTTATTTTTTCAATAAAGTGCTGTCGGTTGCTCTTCTCCTATTTCCCCTAGTGCCTACCCACTTCTCCTGGAAGGAATCTCTAAACCTTTCTTAGCTCTCCTTTCTTCTTCCTACTTCAAGGGACAAGCCATTAGGTAGTGCCCTGTAGTCGGTTGCTCTTCTCCTATTTCCCCTAGTGCCTATCCACTTCTCCTGGAAGGAATCTCTAAACTTTTCTTAGCTCTCCTTTCTTCTTCCTACTTCAAGGGACAAGCCATTAGGTAGTGCCCTGTAATCATACTTACAACCGCCACGAAGGCCGGGAACCCAAGTCTGGGATAAACTTGCTTTTACCCCAGCCACCCACCAAGACGCCAGTCGAATCGTCGCCAGGGTGGCTGGGAACCCGATAGTCGGATAAACTGGCTTTTACCCCGGCCAATTACCAAGGCGCCAATCTCGTCGGATCGCCGACAGGATGGCCAGGAACCCAACACTGGGATAAGCTGGCTTTTACCCCAGCCACCCACCAAGGCGCCAATCCCGTCGGAAAGCTTTCAGGATGGCGGGGAACCCAAGTCTGGGATAAGCTGGCTTTTACCCCAGCCACCCAACGAGGCGCCAGTTGGAACGTCGCCAGGGTGGCTGGGAACCCAATTGTGGGATAAGCTGGCTTTTACCTCCGCCACCCACTAGGGCGCCAAACCCGTCGGATCGTCGTCAGGATGGCCGGGAACCAAAGTCTGGGATCAGCTGGCTCTTACCCCAGCCACCCACCAAGGCGCCAGTTGGATCGTCGCCAGAGTGGCTCGGAACACAATTGTGAGATAAGCTGGCTTTTACCCCAGCCACCTATCAAGGCGCCAATCCCGTCGGATCGCTGACAGGATGGCCGGGAACCCAATTGTGGGATAAGCTGGCTTTTACCCCGGCCACCCAACAAGGCGCCAATCCCGTCGGATCGTCTTCAGGATGGCCGGGAACCCAAGTCTGGGATAAGCAGGCTTTTACCCCAGCCACCCTCCGAGGCGCCAGTTGGATCGTCGCCAGGATGGCCAGGAACCGAATTGTGAGATAAGCTGGCTTTTACTCCAGCCACCCAACAAGGCGCCAATCCCTTCGGATCGCCGCCAGGGTGGACGGGAACCCAATTGTGGGATAAGCTGGCTTTTACCGCCACCCTCCGAGGCGCCAGTTGGATCGTCGCCAGGATGGCTGGGAACACAATTGTGGGATAAGCTGGCTTTTACACCGGCCACCTATCAAGGCGCCAATCTCGTCGGATCGCCGACAGGATGGCTGGGAACCCAATTGTGGGATAAGCTGGCTTTTACCCCGGCCACCCATCATCTCGTCGGATCGCCGACAGGATGGCCAGGAACCCAACACTGGGATAAGCTGGCTTTTACCCCAGCCACCCACCAAGGCGCCAATCCCGTCGGAAAGCTTTCAGGATGGCGGGGAACCCAAGTCTGGGATAAGCTGGCTTTTACCCCAGCCACCCAACGAGGCGCCAGTTGGAACGTCGCCAGGGTGGCTGGGAACTCAATTGTGGGATAAGCTGGCTTTTACCTCCGCCACCCACTAGGGCGCCAAACCCGTCGGATCGTCGTCAGGATGGCCGGGAACCAAAGTCTGGGATCAGCTGGCTCTTACCCCAGCCACCCACCAAGGCGCCAGTTGGATCGTCGCCAGGATGGCTGGGAATACAATTGTGGGATAAGCTGGCTTGTACCCCGGCTACCTATCAAGGCGCCAATCTCGTCGGATCGCCGACAGGATGGCTGGGAATACAATTGTGGGATAAGCTGGCTTGTACCCCGGCTACCTATCAAGGCGCCAATCTCGTCGGATCGCCGACAGGATGGCTGGGAATACAATTGTGGGATAAGCTGGCTTGTACCCCGGCTACCTATCAAGGCGCCAATCTCGTCGGATCGCCGACAGGATGGCTGGGAATACAATTGTGGTCCGAGGCGCCAGTTGGATCGTCGCCAGAGTGGCTGGGAACACAATTGTGAGATAAGCTGGCTGCACAAGTTGGATCGTCGCCAGGGTGGCTGGGAACACAATTGTGGGATAAGCTGGCTTTTTCCCCAGCCACCCACCAAGGCGCCAGTCGGATCGCCGCCAGGGTGGCTGGGAACACAATTGTGAGATAAGCTGGCTTTTACCCCGGTCACCCACCAAAGCGCCAGTTAGATCGCCGCCAGGATGGCCGGGAACCCAATTATGAGATATTTATTTATTTATTTATTAAAAAGGGTAGTGGGTTGTACTCTGTGGTTTAGCCTCGAGAATGATGAAGGATGAAATTATTAGGATATAGGAAAGTTAAGAAAATGTTGAAAGGTTCCTACAATTGTGGGATAAGCTGGCTTTTACCCCGGCCACCTATCAAGGCGCCAATCTCGTCGGATCGCTGACAGGATGGCCGGGAACCCAATTGTGGGATAAGCTGGTTTTTACCCCATCCACCACCAAGGCGCCAGTTATATCGCCGCCAGGGTGGACGGGAACCCAATTGTGGGATAAGCTGGCTTTTACCCCGGCCACCTATCAAGGCGCCAATCCCCTCGGATCGCCGTGAGGGTGGCCGGGAACCCAAGTCTGGGATAAGCTGGCTTTTACCCCAGCCACCCACCGAGGCGCCTCCAGGGTGGACGGAAACCCAATTGTGGGATAAGCTGGTTTTTACCCCCGCCACCCACTAAGGCGCCAATCCCGTCGGAAAGCCTTCAGGATGGCGGGGAACCCAAGTCTGGGATAAGCTGGCTTTTACCCCAGCCACCCACTAAGGCGCCAGTTGGATCGTCGCCAGGGTGGCCGGGAACCCAATTGTGGGATAAGCTGGCTTTTACCCCGGCCACCCATAAATTCGCCAATCCCCTCGGATCGCCGCCAGGGTGGACGGAAACCCAATTGTGGGATAAGCTGACTTTTACTCCGGTCACCTATCAAGTCGCCAATCCCGTCGGATCGCTGACAGGATGGCCGGGAACCCAATTGTGGGATAAGCTGGCTTTTACCCCAGCCCCCACTAAGGCGCCAATCCCGTCGGATCGCCTTCAGGATGGCGGGGAACCCAAGTCTGGGATAAGCTGGCTTTTACCCCAGCCACCCAACATGGCGCCAATCCCCTCGGATCGCCGCCAGGGTGGACGGAAACCCAATTGTGAGATAAGCTGGCTTTTACCCCAGCCACCCAACAAGGCGCCAATCCCCTCGGATCGCTGCCAGGATGGCCGGGAACCCAATTGTGGAATAAGCTGGCTTTTACCCCATCCACCCACCAAGGCGCCAGTTGGATCGTCGCCAGGATGGCGGGGAACCCAATTGTGAGATAAGCTGGCTTTTACCCCAGCCACCCACCAAAGCTCCAGTTAGATCGCCGCCAGGATGGCCGGGAACCCAATTGTGGGATAAGCTGGCTTTTACCCCGGCCACCCATCAATTCGCCAATCCCCTCGGATCGCCGCCAGGGTGGACGGAAACCCAATTGTGGGATAAGCTGACTTTTACTCCGGTCACCTATCAAGTCGCCAATCCCGTCGGATCGCTGACAGGATGGCCGGGAACCCAATTGTGGGATAAGCTGGCTTTTACCCCCGCCACCCACTAAGGCGCCAATCCCGTCGGAAAGCCTTCAGGATGGCGGGGAACCCAAGTCTGGGATAAGCTGGCTTTTACCTCAGCCACCCTCCGAGGCGCCAGTTGAATCGTCGCCAGGATGGCTGGGAACACAATTGTGGGATAAGCTGACTTTTACCCCGGCCACCTATCAAGGCGCCAATCCTGTCGGATCTCCGCCAGGATGAACGGGAATCCAATTGTGGGATAAGCTGGCTTTTACCCCAGCCACCCACCAAAGCTCCAGTTAGATCGCTTGTATATAATACTTTTGACTGTTTTCTTTCTCCAGATCAAATTTTGAAATTTTCTTTACACGAAACTGGTAACTAACAAACTATCGATTTACCGATTCAGTTATGTAGGTAATAATTATCATTTCTGAAATAAATAAAATATTTAAATGAGATGTTTATGTAACCTCGGCGCGCCGAATGGTAATTGAACCCTCGGGCCGGGGAACAACCAACGTTTTTCCATCGAATAATCAGAAATTGAAATCAGATAGCAGAAAGAAATATACAATCATAAATAGAAATAAACTATGATCATTTAAAATGAAACTTATAATAAGATTGGGATTCAGTTTTCTAAAAGACGCCATTAAAGATTCCAAGCCAGAGAAAATAGTAATGGCGGCACTTCCATATCCGGGGTTTGCACTTGCGCAGAAACATTGACTTCACACGCTTATTCCTTTATCATTATATATATGTATATATGTTGATGATTAAAAAAACTATGTTTGCTAATTTATCGTATTCCCTCGTCATAATCTTCTTTTGTCGAAAAGTTGTTAATAGCCTTTCGAAAAAGGCCCTATATGCCGCCATTTTTAATAGTACGTAATTGTATTAATCATTTTGGATTTTCAACTAAAGAAATCGGTTATATATTATAATCGGTTGTTATATATATATATATACCGGGTGTTTTTCTTGAAACCGAACACTCTGATTTTTGGCATCGATAAATTTTCGTAGTGAACGATTTCTGACATGATAGATGCATCAGAATTGGCTCGATGCCAAAAATCAGAGTGATCGGTTTCAAGAAAAACACCCGGTATATATATAGTGTTGTATACCTTTATTTCTACGTCTATGGAATATATTGTATAATTTGTTCATGGAATGGAATGGATTTTCAATGAATTCTACGTCTATGGAATATATTGTATAATTTGTTGAATTATATGGCAATCTGTAAAGACGTTTCCATTAAGAAGTAACAAAGTTTGGATATTATCTTAGTTTTCTATTATAATAACAACTTTCATGTATAATGAAGAATAAATCAATGTTTATTTTATATTAATTAACTAATCGATTATCGCTGGGAATCCTATAGAAATGTCAGGTGAATGTCTGGTATATATAAAATCACTTTTATGATTTTTTTACTTAATTCGTTAACAGTAAATAGCGAATTAAATTTAAAAAATCTGAATTTAAATAATTAATCAAGTATAATATCGGATTGCCTGATAAATTAATGCAGCGATACGGCACAAAATTAATGAACATTGATAAATCAGGTAGAAATTAGAGTTGGGACGATATGATACGATATATCGTATATCGTCGATTTACTCATCTCGATATTCCGATATTTTTTGGACGTCGATATATTTTATGATACGATATTATACTTGCGATAATATCGTTGGTTAAATTACATCGGTTAAAGACTTGGTTAATAAATAAATAAATCAAATGAATATATTACAAATATATATAATTTCTACATAATTAATTGCTTTTAATTTATACATATTTTTTAATTTTATTTTTCGCTATCAATCTTTAATTTTCTATTAAGCATTAAAAGTCACATTTTCTGTATAGAAACAAAAGCTTTCCATTAAAATTTTAAAAATTCAAAATATCCATAAAAACAAAAGCTTAATTTAAAATTTTATAAATTCAAATATAACTACTAGCATTTTTTAAATAACTTAATAACAACAAATAAATCTTTAACAAGCTACATTCTTTATACACGTCCTTCAAAGAGGGATTGTTTGGAACTTGATCATTATATTTGTCTATCCAAAAAAATTAAGTTCTCATAATCTCATTTATGGTTTTCTGTTGTAAGAAATTTCGTACAAAACGACGTATTTCCTTGCAAGAAAGCACTTAGTGTGTGTCACCGATCTGAAAGATTAGTATCCATATGATTAGTACACATATATGTCCGATAAGGTCAATCGAAAAAAAACTCGTGCAATTACATTTCATTAAAATCAAACTAATGTATCATAGTATGACATAGCTATAAAGTGAAAATTACTTTCTATTATCTCATAACATGTTTTTCTGATTTTCGTTTTAGCTAAGGGGGTTGAGGCCCACAAAAAAATCACGTCGAGGGCCGGATGCGGCCCGCGGGCCGCCAGTTTGACACCCCTGCTTTAGAGGACTGCTTAGTTTTCTTCTTTGCAACACACTAACCCTATCATTAGGCAGCAGATAAGACTATTGTCACGGAAGAATAAACCTCTCCATCACGTCAAGCTGAGTCCTCTTCTGAGAGGTTTACCCCGGTGACTCCGTCTAGGCCCCGAACAAAACAGTTCGCCGCCGGAGGACCGGGAACCCACATTTGGGATAAGCCGCTTTTACTCCGGCCACCCATGTAGGCGGCAATTCCGTCGGATGGCCGTCAGGGTGGTCGGGAACCCAAGTCTGGGATAAGCTTGCTTTTACACCAGCCATCTACCAAGGCGCCAATCCCGTCGGATCGCCGCCAGGGTGGCCGGAAACCCAATTGTGGGATAAGCTTGCTTTTACCCCAGCCATGTACCAAGGCGCCAATCCCGTCGGATCGCCCCCTGGGTAGCCGGGAACCCAATTGTGGGATAAGCTTGCTTTTACCCCAGCCATCTACCAAGGCGCCAATCCCATCGTATCGCCCCCTGGGTGGCCGGGAACCCAATTGTGGGATAAGCTTGCTTTTACCCCAGCCATCTACCAAGGCGCCAATCCCGTCGGATCGCCGCCAGGGTGGCCGGGAACCCAATTGTGGGATAAGCTGGCTTTTACCCCGGCCACCTATCAAGGCGCCATTCTCGTCGGATCGCCGACAGGATGGCTGGGAACCCAATTGTAGGATAAGCTGGCTTTTATCCCATCCACCCACCAAGGCGCCAGTTGGATCGTCGCCAGCATGGCCTGAAACCCAATTGTGGAATAAGCTCTCTTTTACCCCGGCCACCCTTCAATTCGCCAATACCATCGGATCGCTGACAGAATGGCCGGGATCCCAATTGTGGGATAAGCTGGCTTTTACCCCCGCCACCCACTAAGGCGCCAATCCCGTCGGATCGCCTTCAGGATGGCCGGGAACCCAAGTCTGGGATAAGCTGGCTTTTTCCCCCCTCGGATCGCCGCCAGGATGGCCGGGAACCCAAGTCTGGGATAAGCTGGTTTTTACCCCAGCCATCCATTCCCCAGCCACCCTCCGAGGTGCCAGTTGGATCGTCGCCAGGATGGCTGGGAACACAATTGTGGGATAAGCTGGCTTTTATCCCATCCACCCACCAGGAACCCAATTGTGGGATAAGCTGACTTTTATGCCGGCTACCCACCAAGGCGCCAATCCCGTCGGATCGCCGCCTGGGTGGACGGGAACCCAATTGTGGGATAAGCTGGCTTTTACCGCAGCCACCCATCAAGGCGCCAGTTGATCGCTGCCAGGATGGTCGGGAACCGAATTGTGGGATAAGCTGGCTTTTACCCCAGCCACCCACCGAGGCGCCAGTTGGATCGTCGCCAGGATGGCCGGGAACCCAATTGTGGGATAAGCTGGCTTTTACCCCAGCCACCCATCAAGGCGCCAGTTGATCGCCGCCAGGATGGCCGGGAACCGAATTGTGGGATAAGCTGGCTTTTACCTCCGCCACCAACTAGGGCGCCAATCCCGTCGGATCAGGGTGGCCGGGAACCCAATTCTTCTTCTTCTTCTTCTTTCTTTTAATATGGAGGGTTTGGCCCACCTGCCTTGTCCTCAAGGCGTCTGTTGGATCGTCTCCAGAGTGGCTGGGAACACAATTGTGGAATAAGCTGGCTTTTATCCCGGCCACCCATCAAGGCACCAATCCCGTCGGATCGCCGCCAGGATGGCCGTGAACTCATTGTGGGATAAGCTGGCTTTTACTCCGGCCACCTATCAAGGCGTCAATCCCGTCGGATTCCTGACAGGATGGCCGGGAACCCAATTGTGGGATAAGCTGGCTTTTACCCCAGCCTCCCATCAAGGCGCCAGTTGATTGCAGCCAGGATGGCCGGGAACCGAATTGTGGGATAAGCTGGCTTTTACCCCGGCCACCTATCAAGGCGCCAATCCCGTCGGATTCCTGACAGGATGGCCGGGAACCCAATTGTGGGATATGCTGGCTTTTACCCCGGCCACCCAGCAAGGCGCCAATCCCGTCGGATCGCCGCCAGAGTGGCCCGGAACCCAAATCTGGAATAAGCTTGCTTTTACCCCAGCCACCCACCTATGGAATTTATCCTTGTAGATAAAGAATCTCGAAATAAAATTATCAATGTTTAATTTAGTCAATTATTTGTAAATGAAAAGTTAATAATTTAAACACGCATTAAACGAAACCCAAATCTGGAATAAGCTTGCTTTTACCCCAGCCACCCACCTAAGGAATTTATCCTTGTAGATAATCTCTAAATAAAATATCAATATTTAATTTAGTCAATTATTTGTAAATGAAAAGTTAATAATTTAAACACGCATTAAACGAAAAATTTTAGATAATAAAATTAAACAGAGTGTAGTAAATTATGAAGCGACATTCGGTTGACACGAAGTAAATCTTCGCGGTAATGTTTATCATGAATAAAAGCACACATCGGTGATAAATGCTAAAAATGATAGCCATGTTTTAGAAATAACCGCAGATTCGTTATAATTAATTACAGGTATATTTTTTTTATTTTTCTAAACTTAATCGTTTCACATAAAAGTGAAGACCCTGATTAACTTTAAATGTAATTCAAAAATTAAATTGTTTACCAGAACATCCTCGAATTCAGAATAATTCGTCTTCTGTATGGCTTTTCCTAGATTTTCATGAATTTTCTAACAACAATTGTTTTTCCGAAAAGATATACTGATCATTGTTGCATTTCGAGTATTGTTAGCAAATTTCGATTTTTTTTTTTTAAATTTATACAATTTTCATGAATTTTCCAACAATTGTTTTTCCGAAAAGATATACTTATCATTGTTGCATTTCGAGTATTGTTAGCAAATTTCGATTTTTTTTTATTAAATTTATAATTCTTATTTTTGAAATATTTTAAAGCTATGCTAATTTATACATAACGCCGTTTGCATTATATTTTGCGCCAATGCGTTGTTGGTCGTACCAACGCCTGCATTTATTGGCGCTTTCCAAACATTTCTTAAATACTTTGTAAATTCTTATCTAGTATTTGATCTACTCTCCTTTCCTTAGTTGGTACAATTTATGGTTGGTCCACCATTACAATAATATATTATGCCCTGGAAAAGCAACTTCGATGCGATTTTCTTCTCTATGCAGTTGGTACAATTTATGGTTGGTCCGCCATTACAATAATATATTATGCCCTGGAAAAGCAACTTCGATGCGATTTTCTTCTCTATGAACATTTTATTTTTTCGTCAAAGATTAGCGTAACGAAATTTACGCCTCCACCTTTCGTTTTTAAACACCGTTTAAGATTCTTCTTTTCTAAAGCAACTTCAAAGCGATTTTTCTTCTCTGTGAACATTTTATTTTTTCGTCAAAGATTAGCGTGACGAAATTTACGCCTCCACCTTTCGTTTTTAAACACCCGTTTAAGATTTTCTTTTCTATATTTAATAATCTAAAAAATCCGAGATAAAGTAGCCACGTTCAACATCGTGTTTTCCCACCTCTAAGTTTTTCAAGGGACGGAAAGTCGTTTTATATATAGAGGAAAGTAACCAAATATGGAATATCGTTTTGTTTTTTACGCATAAAATAAACAAATAAACGGAAAGTCGTTTTATATATACAAGTTATCTCCTGGCCATTACCTGCCCAAATATACCAAAAAAGAAATACTTTTTCTTATCTGTCAAATTTGAGAATTTTTATTTATTTAGCGGATCCTCGTATACAATACTTTTGACTGTTTTCTTTCTCCAGACCAAAGTTTGAAATTTTCTTTACACCAAACTGGTAACTAACAAATTATTGATTTACCGATTCAGTTATGTAGGTAATAATTATCATTTCTTAAATAAATAAAATATTATTTAAATGAGATGTTTATGTAACCTCGGTGCGCCGAATGCCAATTGAACCCTCGGGCCGGGGAATAGCCAACGTTTTTCCATCGAATAGTCAGAAATTGAAATCAGATAGCAAAAAGAAGTATACAGTCATAAGTAGAAATAAACTATAATTATTTAAAATAAAACTTATAAAAAGATTGGGATTCAGTTTTCTAAAAGTCGCCATTAAAGATTCCAAGCCAGAGAAAATAGTATTGGCGTCACTTCCTCATCCGGGGTTTGCATCTGCGCAGAAACATTGACTTCACACGCTTATTCCTTTATTATTATATGTTGATGATTATAAAAACTACGTTTGCTAATTAATCGTATTCCTTCGTCATAATCTTCTTTAATGGCTTTTCGATAAAGGCTCTATATGCCGCCATTTTATATAGTACGTAATTGTATTAATCATTTTGGATTTTTAACTAAAGAAATCGGTTATATATTATAATCGGTTGTTATATATATATAGTGTCGTATACCTTTATTTCTACGTCTATGGAATATATTGTATAATTTGTTCAATTATACGGCAATCTGTAAAGACGTTTCCATTAAGAAGTAACAAAGTTTGGATATTATCTTGGTTTTCTATTATAACAACAACTTTTGTGTATAATGAAGAATAAATCAATGTTTATTTTATATTAATTAACGAATCGATTATCGCTGGGAATCCTATAGAAATGTCAGGTATACAGCAATCTGTAAAGATGTTTCCATTAAGAAGTATAATGAAGAATAAATCAATATTTATTTTATATTAATTAACGAATCGATTATCGCTGGGAATCCTATAGAAATGTCAGGTGAATGTCTGGTATATATAAAATCACTTTTATGATTTTTTTACTTAATTCGTTAACAGTAAATAGCGAATTTGCTATTATATTTAAAAAATCTGAATTTAAATAATTAACCAAGTATAATATCGGATTGCCTGATAAATTAATGCAGCAATACGGCACAAAATTAATGAACATTGGTAATCAGGTAGAAATACTTAAAATCATACGGGGATAAACGGCAAAATGAGGATCCGCTTTCCAATAGGCGATAGGCCTAATATTTTGTTGTAATTATATATAATCCACATGTTTTTATAGTCAAAAAATTATTACTGAAACTATAAAACCCGCTAATGGTTTAATATATTTTTATATGGTTTCATCGGGGAATCATTTCAAATTTTGTTCAAGGTAAGTTCGACATAATCATAATTAGTGGCAAATTACCTCATTTCTTTACAAACTCACTACTTTTCCTTATAATAATGGGAAAAAATTAGACGACAGAATAAGAAAACAAATTTCTTACCCGAATTTTATAATAAACTGGGTTGTGAATGGATTTTTCATGAGAGATTCGATGAATTTTCCACCAACAATAAATTTATTGTATAACTATTCCAACAATGAGTTCTCGGACATTGTTATCGTATTTCGAAATATTTATTTAATTTTTGATATTTTTTATTAATAAATATTGAAGGCATAACTTTTAATGAAATCTACATACTGTATTTCTTATGGTAACAGGAATTTATTGCGCTTCCATTATAGATTTCTCTTTCTGTCTTACATTTACCAGGTTTGATCTTTCCATCTTTACGTTTTCTTGGTGTAGTGTTATTAAATGAACAACGAAAATTATATTTAAATGATGTAAGACAGTGGTTTCCAATTTTTTTCAGTCTGCGCCCGCCTTTTTTCCATAAAAAAACTGATACCATCTTTCATTTTCTCAGTCTAATTTTATAAATACTTTCTACTAATATATAATACTTAATTTGATACTACAAAACAATATGCCATATTTTGTATAAATAAAGTTCTTATACATAAAATATACGAGTATATATTTATTATGATATATTTACTTAATTTCTGCTTATTTCCCTCCAAATGGTGACTTTTCTGATATCATAACTCAGCTTCATACTGTCTTGAGTCAAATCCCAAATAATGCGGTGATTATCTTTGGTGATTTCAATGCAAAGAGTTATGACTGGCATAGTCCGGTGGAGGACTCTAAGGGTGCTCAACTCAGTGATCTGGCCTCACAGTTTGATTTACACTCAATGAATTCCTCAAACTTGCCTACGTTTATTAGACCAAACAGGCAAAGCTGGATTGATGTGTGTTTTGCTTCTGGTGACCTTGCTAACAAATTCTTATTCTGCTCTACCTTATCACTCAATATCATCGTTGTTCAATACTCATTAACAGATAGCAATGAATAAATAAAGACTTGCTTAAATAATATTTCAAATTTTCTTATAAAAAATTCAAAATTTTATTTATGTACAGTATAAAAGTATGTTTACGAAAGATCAACTTACATCTGATAAAATGTGATATTTTGTAAAGCGTAATATCTAATATATTAAGGTTATGAATCATAAATTCATAATAGATATTGTTTACAATTCTGCTATACTGAATTTATTATTTATATAGAATTGTATAATTAGGGATAAAGCGGGATAATAAAACTGCTCTCATAACTATAATAAATAAAACTGATTTTAAATAATCATCCCTAAACTGAATTACTGTAAATATATAAATATAAAATCACATGATTTAAGATCGCAGTAATAATATAGTACAATACTGTATATCATATTTAGTTGATCTCGTTTAAATTTCTGTTATTCAGTTTCGCAATCTCTTTTACCTTTATACCATAACATTTAACATTTCATAAGTTACAGTGTTTCAAAATGAATATCGGGGTTTTGAGGCTTCGTAGTATTTATTACATTTAACTTACAGTTATAAATAATACATCAAATGAAAAAGCAATTCAAACAGTTTTTCCCCTATAAGTGTTCAATGTGAACATCTTTCGTTACACGGCAGACATCGAGTGGATAGGCGAGTACCGCGTACTGAGTTATGCTAGTGAGGGGCGCACCATCTTGCTGCCAAATAAAGTTTTCTGGTTCAGCTTCTTCCAATTGAGGAAAGAGCCATAGTTCTAGTGCATCAAGATAAGAAACACCAGTTACAGTTGCTTCACCGAAAAAGAAAGGCTCATAAACTTTCCGCCGGGATATGGCACAGAAAACATTCAATTTAGGGGAGTCTCATTGCAACTGTACCATCTCCTAGGGATTTGCTGACCCCCAGATGCGCACCTTATGAGTGTTCACATGTCCACTGAGGTGAAATGTCGATTCATCACTGAAGATGACACGATCCAGGTTTTATTACGCCGCCATATCCTCATGGGATATTCTGTATCTGGCGGCGGCCATTTATAGCTCCCATCACAGGCTGGCCAGCACCCATGATGGGGTTAACCAGATGGTTGAAGGATGGGATTCAACAGGCCGGTCCCGGACCCCTCCTGAAAAATTGGAGGTGTGGGACCCGGATTTGAACCCAGGTCAAAGCTTTACCACGCGGCCATCCGGCCGACATGACACGATCCAGAAAATCTCCAGAGCTTGTAACAACTGCAAACGATAAGGGCGTAGTTGTAAGCGTCTCCGTAAAACTATCCACACAGTTGTCACTGAAATTGCTAATTCACGACTAGCCTTCCGAACTGATTTCTTGGGGCTACGCGCGAAAGACTGGCTCAACACGTTCTTCAGTAATTCTTGGTCGTCCCGTACTCTTCCCTTTGCAAAGACAGTTTGTAGGAAAAACTGTTTGAGTTGCTCTTTCATTTAATGTATTATTTATAACTGTAAGTTAAATGTAATAAATACTACAAAGCCTCAAAATCCCGATATTCATTTTGAAACAACCTGTATACTGTATTGGCAAAACTGTTGCACAATATAGCATAAAAATAAATATTATACATGCAATTTTTGCAACATAAATACAAAAAATTCTGGATTATATTTCAATACTATACAATGCCAAATTGTAAAATAATAAACAAGGGAAATCTAATGTATTCATTGTAAAGCTTGTTAAAATATTTATCAGTACGTTGTTTGCTAATTTTATATGTATTTAAGAATGGTTGAAAGAGATAACGTTAAGGCTCAGTGGCCAAGTGGTACGGCGTCGGTCTCGTAAACCGAAGGTCCAGGGTTCGAATCCCTGTTGAGCCTATTTTATGTACAATTTTTTATGGCTATTGGAAATGTTTTGTGCGTTTTATGCATTTAGTGAAAAGGCGAGAGCACATACTCAGATATTTGATCCCTTGATATGTATCCATCATACAGACTGAATAATTCAGAAATTCAAGTTCAGTTAATAAATCTATTTAAAACGTTTTTCATTAATAAAATGTATTTAAAATATAATTGATTAACGAAATACAACTTCTGTATTATGAACATAAAAGGAAAGTTTTATAGTTCCCATTTCTTCAGATTCAAAGAATTAATATCAGAAGGAGAGTTTTGAATTTTAAAAATATTGAATGCTTTAATAGATTTTTTTCCGCAAGTTATATCTTTGTTAACTTTTTCCATTCAAGTTTTGTCAAATTTTAAAGATATTTGTTCTAATTTAAGAAAATTATTCAATTTTAAACATAATTTTTACTACACAAATTTACAGTTGTGTTAAATATAGAAATATAAAATGAAAAGAAAATTCAAGTCCCAAGTTTTTTTTTTTTTTTTTAAAGGGGGAAACACAATTAGAATGAAGATAAACAAATTATACGAGTCTGAAAAGATATTCTGATCTGTCAACAATGAATAAAATATTATAATGAAGTAATGTAGTCATTGATAACAATTTTTTTTAATTTTAGGTAAGTTATCTATATGTTTAAAAGGCAGAAATAGCAATATAATAATAATGATTTTTGTTTGAAAGAAGGAAAAATTCTAATTTAATTTTAGGAATTATTAAACAAAGAAAAACTTCTATTAGATATTCAAGATAAATTTTCATATTTAAGATTATTAAACAATTCAGGTCACCGACAATGCCCAATTATTTGCAGAACATAGTTTTTCCCTTACTTATAAATAGAACGATAGAAAAAGCATATTATTTATATTTAGCAAATACATCCCGTCCATCCTACTCTAGACTGTTGACTGACACTAAGTGCAGACAGATTTGGTGAGCATTGAGATGCCCTGCTGCTTACCTGGTTAGTAACTTCCAATTGGAAATTGAAAGCGACATAAAATAACAAAGAACGAACATATGATGTCAGAAATAATTATCCCGTCATTATGAGATATGATATCCCTGCATATCATAATGACGTAATTATGACATCGCATTCCGATTACGTCATCTTTGGGATCCTGTGAAGCTATTTCCGAATTTTAATACCTATATTAAAATTTGGAAATAAATTTTGCCTGATAATCGAGGATCCAAAAATATCCATTAAGTTCTACTAATTTTTTTTTCTTTCAGTTTTCAGCTAACAGTGAATTGTTTATACTTTCTGTGACATTGCGATCATTATTGTTCAAGATTAAACTTTGATCATCAAATGATATTTTTCTAATCCTTAGAACATTTTGTGAATTTTGAATTTCATCTTTTCTATATAAAAATACTTTTTCATATTTCATCACAACAAATATTCGGTTTCACTGATTACTATTTTATCTGGATGACATCATATACGCAAAACGAGACTAAACAAATCTTAGTGATATTTTTTTCACTTCTGGTATAACATAAGAATCTCTGGTATTTTGTTTGTAATATATATTAATCTAGTTTTTTTTTATTTCACAAATTCTGCTATCTTGGACCAAGGATGTTTTATATATGGATAGCCTGCTAGTAGTTATATACTAAGATGGCAGTGGGAGGTATAACAGTGTCATGGCGGCGATGACGTCACAGCGTATAGATAGCGCTGTTGTAGAGTTGCTGTCATATTTGGCCGAAAGTTGACAGGCGGATAACTGTACCGTGAATAGGAGTGTTCAAATAGAAGTTCCGCGAATAACAGTATTACCCGGGATTAGAAAATACCGACTTTAAAAATTAAATATGTTGTTGATATTTATAGCGGCTTAAGTTAAAGGGTTAAATCGGCTCCGTATTGAAAATCGTGAATATATTTAAATTAATCAAGTCTAATTAGCAAATAATTTTTATTTATTTTCTTGCCAAATAGTCGTGATATCGGGGTGATTGGAACAATCGTGCCGTGTAGAGATGTTTTCTAGGCCTGCATAGTGATTTATCCGGACAGTAGTAGTTACATACTAAGATGGCAGTGGGAGGGATAACAGTGTCATGGCGGCGATGACGTCACAGCGTATAGATAGCGCTGTTGTAGATCTGCTGTTATATTTGGCCGAAAGTTGACAGGCGGATAACTGTACCGTGAATAGGAGTGTTCAAATAGAAGTTCCGCGAATAACAGTATTACCCGGGATTAGAAAATACCGACTTTAAAAATTAAATATGTTGTTAATATTTATAGGGCTTAAGTTAAAGGGTTAAATCGGCTCCGTATTGAAAATCGTGGATATATTTAAATTAATCAAGTCTAATTAGCAGATAATTTTTATTTATTTTCTTGCCAAAGAGTCGTGATATCGGGATGATTGGAACAATCGTGCCGTGTAGAGATGTTTCCTAGGCCTGCATAGTGATTTATCTGGCGGGAGAAAGTCTCTCGAGCCTCCCTACTATATGTACTGAGATCCCGGACGTAGCTGCCAATATCGTAATTCAGTACGAACGGGTCGTCAGTCGTTCCGGTGCCCACGTCTACCCCGCGACGCCATGTCTGTATAAAAGTGGGTAACACCTGATCTTGAAGGAACCACTGGGTGACTATATAATCGTTGCTAACTTCAATGCATATGACACTAAAAAGTAAAAACGTTTAAAATTATGGCCTATATTATTTAAAAACATGTTATACGAAAAAAAATGGTTGATTACTTACCCATGAGTAAATGGACAAGCTATTATGATTTTCATCTTTTAAACTTGGACTGCT
>AYEL01069223.1:0-51378 GCA_000484575.1 Olivierus martensii
ACTCTTCCTTGCCGGGTTGCAGAACCTTCTTCAGACTTCTCTGATGCTACATATCTAGCAGGAACATCATAAACTGTCGATCTTGGATAGTTAAAGAACCGAATTATTTCGCTCACATTAGATTGTCGTAGGGAACTACTACAAGTATGTACAATTTCAAACAAATTGGTGACCCAAATGTCTGAACGTCCTCTTGTAAGTAACAGAATCAATTTTTGGACAGGTGTTTTGGCCCAGAATACCAGTGAATAAAAAAAAGAAACTTTCAGATGCATTTCATTGTTTTGGCAGCAATTTTTATTTATGCCTGTCAGATTGCCTGCACATTTGTTGATAAAACATTCATGAGGTAATTAAATTTTAGATTATACGAACTCAGTTCGAAACTTCTCGTGTGATTTTCTCGACAATGCATGAGTTGTGCACTTTATTGCTCTCACATTAGATTGTCGACTACTACAAGTATGTACAATTTCAAACAAATTGGTGACCCAAATGTCTGAACCTCCTCTTGTAAGTAACAGAATCAATTTTTGGACAGGCGTTTTGGCCCAGAATACCAGTGAATAAAAAAAAGAAACTTTCAAATGCACTTCATTGTTTTGGCAGCAATTTTTATTTATGCCTGTCAGATTGCCTGCACATTTGTTGAAATCATCTTTTCTTGTTTTAAATTACTTTCTTATCAGAGGTAATTGCTATTGATTCAATACAGATTTTGTATATATATATAGTGAGAGAGAGTTGTATTACATTGTTCTGTGACTTAAATAAATATAGGAATTAGATTATAAAAACTTAGATGATTCTACAGAAGATTGACATGGATATCTAAATTTAATTTATGAAGAATTGAATATTTCTCAAATGTTTCATGAAACATTGTCATTTTATTTTATTTTAATTATTATTTAACCTTCAATATTAATTCACATTTATTTAATTTAACAGTTGTTAATGTGCATCAACAATGAAAGCAACCATATTTATTCATGATATAATGTTAACTTTAACCAAAAAATATTTCCATTAAATTAATTTGCCGATATGTTTTAACTATGTTATTTTGGAAGATTTTATTTATCATAATTAAACTATTTGTTAAAACAAAATAAGTGAAAATGCAATAATTTTTTTTTTATAAATGAGTTAATTGGAATTCCCAATGTTGACATCATTATTTATATAAGATATTTTAATGATGCAGTTATCTATGTAGAAGCTTTGTAAGTTTTAATTAAAATAAACTAAATATTATTCATCAAAATTTTACAGCAATAAATGAGTTAATTGGAATTCCCAATGATGACATCATTATTTATATAAGATATTTTAATGATGCAGTTATCTATGAAGAAGCTTTGTAAGTTTTAATTAAAATAAACTAAATATTATTCATCAAAGTTTTACAGCAAGACAATAATAATAATTATTTTGTATTCTATTTTAATTGTAATTAACAAATACTCTCTATATGCATAGTGTCTATTTCATATTTTAGATTTATATTATTTTTGTGTTTTTTTGTGTCAATATTATGTTTCGTTAACTTAAAAAAAATACAGTGACAGACTGCAGTATAGGGATTGTTGTATGCTGCAAACATGGTAGTCTATGATATTTTCAGTCAATTTTATGCTGTTTCTGATGATTTTGATCAGTAAACAAATATCAATGTTTATTATGCATTTATCTGCAATGCCAAATGTGTGATTCTGAACAAAATTTGTTTTTTCATTTCATTACTTGCTTAAAATAGAGAGTAAAATCAAAATAAAACATGCAAAGAAAATTAATTGCATTAATTTTTCTGCTTTTTTTTATTTTGTTCTTTTATCTATTATTTTTTTATTTGAATATCTTAAATGTTTTGAATAATGATTACTACCAAAAAAAATCATATTTCTTCCTACCAACATAAGTATTTATTTCTTCAAATTACACAATGAAAAGGTTATTTTGGCATCAGTCAAAAAATGTATCTCATTTTAAAAATTAAAAAAGTGAAAATATGAAAAGTTAGAATGTGTGAAAAAGTTAGAATTGAAAAAATATAGTAGCTACTCATATTTTGTTTCTCACATTAAAAAATGAATTATTAGTATGATCAAAGAAAAAGTTAGAATTGAAAAAGTATAGTAGCTACTCATATTTTGTTTCTCACATTAAAAAATGAATTATTAGTATGATCAAATATAAAAAAATTACTGTAAGATACATAAATGTACTTTTTACACATTTTTTTTAGAAGGGTTGAAATCCACTGCAATACATCTGATACAAAATATCAAGAGTTTGAAAGAATTATTTCACAAGGTTTTAAGGATAGATACAGCTAGAGATATATGCATAATATATATGTTGTTGTACAAAAGAAGATTAGATTTAACACTTCTGTGCAAAGCATCCCACAGCATGCAATTAATTATCTGCAAGCCACTAATAAACAAGTCTTGGCCAAGTATAATCCAGCTTTACTACAATTAATCAAAAAAATAGGGAAAAATAGAGATAGATATAATTTTTAGCCATCAGCCCATCTTCGTTTCACAAATCAGGACAGAAAAAAATCTTGTTAGCCCAGGTAAGAAATCAGATATCTATGTTATGTACACAGAAAACAAATCTATCAGTCAGATGGAGTAATATGTCAGCAAAACCTCTAGTGCAGTAAGAAGGAGAATTTCTAAACATAAAAGAGAGATAGCATTGGGCAACCTCAGTATTGTACTAGATAAAAGATTTTGAGATGAATTTTGCAGTAAAGCAGGGCCAGGCTAAAATTATACAATGTGTCTCCAATCCTAAAGAAACCTCTATCTTAGAAGTATTATGCATACAGAACATGAGAGAACAAACTGTTATTAATGAAAACTTCTCAGAAGTGATTCCACTTTCCTGGTAGTGGTGCATAATAATATTTTGTTGTGTTTATATTATTTTATTAGATCCAAAATCATATAATTACTCTTTTTAATAGTTAGAAATATTAGTATTGATACTTCCACCAATTTTCAGTATATTTTGGAAGAAACATATGACATGTTTTTTTAAAATATTCATTCTATTTTGATTGTTTTAAAATTAAAAGTTTGTGCTGTATTTTGTTTATGTAAGCAATGATAGCCATATATGGTTGAAAATATTCTTCATTGTATATACTTTTAATACATAAACTGAATTTAGTAAAGAATTTATATCCTACTAAAGAGAGCTTGTATTTATATATAAGAATTGATAGATTTGTGACTCTTGAAAATGTACTTTTTACCTTTCATGAAAGAGACAGAGAGCATATTCAGTGATTTAATTCTTTGTAGAATAAAATAAGGAAAGTATATAAAAGTATGAGAAAAGAGCAAAAATCCTGTCAGAATAAGTGTTATAGGCCATTTAAAAATAGAGAGCATCCTTTAATTCTTTTTTATGGCATGCAGGTGAAACGATGAGTGAATTCTGCTCCTATCCATAGGGAATATATAAATGTACTATCTTACATTTATATTTATATCCTACTAAAGAGCATAACTAAATAGTGTGATTCAGATCACACTGATTTGTAGTCTGATGATTACATTTATAGTCTGATTCAGATCACACTGATTTGTATCAATTTTGGAATGATGGAAATTTTAGATGGGACATTGGTATATTATGATGAATCACCAGTATGTTATAAAGAGAAGGGATAGTAAAATTGATTGTATATTATAACAAAAATTTATTAAACAGCATATATTAAGCAGGATATATCTGTAATTATTTTCATAATTAATATAATTATTATTTTTAATTGAATATACTTAAGATGTAGTGTTTGTTCTAGTATTTTATGTTCATATTATTAACCTCAACATTTTATTCTGTTGATTTGATAATAGAATCCTAAACATGCACAGTATATTATTGTAAAAAATAATAAAATTAATATATTAATTCCCCATTTAAATTTATGCATTTTTGAATTATACACTTTCAGAGATGTTTAAATTTATATGCTTTATGTTGTATAATATAAGTGCTTTCTCAAATAGCTTTAACTTAAAATCATTAAAAATCAAAACTAATTAACTTAAACAAAACAAAACAAAAAAAAAATATGTGAACCTTTTTCAGTAAAAACTTAGTTGTCCAGCAAGCTGTAAATTACAGATATTTAAAATCTGTCCTTAAACAGTATAGAATATATCAATATTTCACTCTGTATTTGCAAATTACTGAATTTCTAATATTTTTATATACATATTGCATATTTGTACAATTTTCATACTTGATCAGAAATATTGGGGAATGATCTATTTACTTTAGGGCAAAATGTCCTACAATTGCTTTGCTATAGTTCCTGTTGAGCATCTTTGTATCTTTGTAAGAGATTGTTTAAAAAGTTAAAAGAAAAGTTTTTTATTAATATCAGTTATGTTTTCATATAAAATAAAATTTTAAATCTCAGAATGATCCAGTGCAAAATATTTTGTAAACTTGCATTAATGTGTTAGCAAACTATTACAGAATGGTGGAACTTCAGTCTTCTGCTAAAACTGTCATTTTTAATTGGACATTTAATTTAGCAGTTAACTTTTATTTAAAAGATGAACTTAGTTTATTTTTGATTCTTTTAAAAAATCAAAATGATAGAAAAATACTGTATTTTTGGTTGGATTGATTGTAGAAATCAGAATAGGTATCACTACATGTTAATTTTCTGGGACTTGCAGATAAGCACCTAAGGAAGAGAAAGGAAAAGTAAATAATAATTTACTTTTTCTTTCTCTTCCTTAGGTTTTGCAATTTCAGAATATGGCCATAATAAAAATAAAGTCATCAAGTTCCAAACATTATTTTAGGAGAATAATCATTTATTTTTATTTTATCTACATAAAATGAAATATTTTTGTTCCTTACAAGACCATTTGCTATGCAAATAGAACAGAAAATTTGTCTTTATACATTCCAATTAAAATTTTATAAATAAAAGTTAGCTATGTTCTAAACAAATAGAACAGAAAATTTGTCTTTATACATTCCAATTAAAATTTTATAAATAAAAGTTTGTCATACTACTACTATAATAATTTATATTAATATTAAATATTTAAATCACCATTACATACATATATTATGTAGTACTCATTGTTTAGTTAAAGCAATAATTTTACATTCAATTTGTCACTGAATCATAAAAATCTTGTAAATCATATCTTTTTATTATCCACTAGTCTTTTTTGTCACTTTTGCCATGTAATTTTATGATTTTCATTCCATTTCATGCATTATAATCACAGTGGGTGTAGTAGATATGTTACTATTATTAATCATTTTGCACAACGATCTCTTTCACTCAGTCTCATTTCTTATGTTGTAGTTACTAGGTTCCAGGTCATTCCTACCACCAGTGCTTTATCCCATTCCATCCTAATGATATATCTATATATCTTGTGAACTAATGTTGTTGTTATTCTTACTTTCTTAATATTTTTGATCATCTTTCAGTCTGTCCTTTAAATTTCTTGCTGTTTTTTCAACATATTCCTCATGCATCCCTATATTAATACAGATATGCATTGCTTAGTATCCTGGCTATGTTTCACCTAATAGGATATTATGCAAATTTCATGTTGTGCGATTGGATGATGTGGAGGCGGTAAAAACATCTTCGCAAAGGGTATTGGACAATATCAAAGTTGAAGAGTTACAGAGATGCTTCAAACAGTGGGAAAAAAGACTTGAAATAAACTACTACTAAATAGCAAAAATACTAAACAGTAATGTAATGCATTGCAATGCACTAACAACATTAACAAAAAAAACAGACAATAAAATAATACTATACAGGATAATAATGCATATATTGTATACTGTAATAAACTACTTCTAAATAGCAAAAATACTAAACAGTAATGTACTGCATTGCAATACACTAACAACATTAACAAAAAAAACAGACAATAAAATAATACTATACAGTAATAATTGATCAGAGTCTGGACTTTAAATTAAAAATATGATATACAGTTTCTACTTACTGAAACTATAGTTTTTAAATATCAATATACGAGGGCGGACCCAAAAAAAACCGAACTGAGAGCGCGCTGCCATTCGTAGACGTGCTATAGTTTTTAAATATCAATATACAGTTAGGACTAATTTGAGGGTATTTTTGGAATCATGATCATCTTCATTTCAGAAGATAAAATTTGGAGAGAAATTAGAGATAATCTAATGCAAGGTACATACAAGAAACTCGAGAATGAGATGCTGTGACTGAAAACAAAATGTAGTAAAGTTAGTATACAATAGTTATTTTTTACATTACAGCAAGTATACAACATTAATATGTATGGTATTCTTTTTGTACAAATATTTACTGTGATGTAAATTTGATATGTACAGTACTGCTTTACAGATGACCGTGCAGTTTGTTTGTTTATATAATAAACCTACATGCCTAAATAAACCTGCTATGGCAGTTTACAACCACTACATCTCATTGACTGAACAGTATTTTTTTACTCTGAAACTTCAGGCATATATTCAAACAAATGCTGTCTGGAAGGCACTAAGCAGTACATGTCTATATTTATAATAGCTACTGTATAGATTGCCATAACTAGAGTTTTTTGTAGTAATTATTTTCATTTCACAGAATGTCAACTATTTAAGTTTCTATTGAAAAGGCACTAATGCAGTAATGAACCTATGGCATTTATAAAGAATCTATATTCTGATGTAATGCAAACCCTAATTACAGGCATAACTTGCACTACGGTGTTTCACTAAAACATCACTTCTGAATTATTTTTCCATGTTTTTATTTTATATATCAAAATGAAAATTATCTGCAAAATAATACTTAAAGGCATATAAAACAAGGCAGAGCCAGGCCTGGAGTCATCTTGCAAACTGAAGGTGTGAAATCAGGAATCAAACCTGGATCCTCCAAGGTGATAGATGAATGTTTTAAAACATGGTCATCTGGCAAAGTTTTATAAGCTTAATGATATTGCACACACAATGAATAATAATAAATAGTGGTATATATTGTTTTTAGACTTTTATATATATTAGCAAATGAAAAATGGCTGTAATTTTCTTAACATCAGTGGTCTAGGACATAAATGCCACAATAAGTAGGTATGCCTATATTTCAATATTGTTTCTGTCACTGTCCATAAATCATTAGTATTTAGTTCTGTTGCATGTAGTAATATTGCATAAATACAAAATTCCTATAAAATCTTTAATTTCAGATAAACTGGTAATATTTACTCACTTTTTATATGAATATTTTCTTTTTTATTATTTGCTTCTTTGTATTCTGAACAATGCATTTTAAGATGCTGCTGTTAAAAAAAAAAAATTTATCAGAATACTTGATTTGGATTAGATATGTCTTAATTATTTTTCTCATCTGGTTTTCCTTTTTTTAATCTGAGGCCATATAAATGTATTTTAAGAAATACATTTATATTTTTATCCTTGCAGAATAATAAAAAACAAAAATGTATATTAGAAAAATCTGAAATATAAATATTATAACAATAATGACTTTACACATGCCATCATTACAGAACTACAAGTTCAAATTAGATTAAATAAATATAAATTAAATATTAAATATGATAGGATAATCAGTTTTAACTATTTACAACAAAATCATCATTAAATGAGATGGCATCAGTTGGCTAGATTGGCTGTGTGGAAATGTTTTTTAAACTCTAGAGCAGGAGTGGCCAATGTTTGACCATGTTTGTACTAGTTGACCCACAAACCGTGAGATGTATCCTGTGGTGGTCAGTCATATTTTCTGTATCAAAAATTGTTGTTTTTGTAACTATAAACAGCTGAGTTCTGCTGCTTCTAATAACACAAGAAATCACAACAAGCACTTAAAGCAGAATCCTGCTTCAAGTGCTTGTTGTGATTTCTTGTTGTTTTTGTTTGAAATCAGTGGTCGTCTACATTATAGGTTAGTCTATAAAGTAGACTTCCAGTGATTTCTGAATGAAAAGTATCCTCAAACCTAAAAAGGTTGGCCACAAAAAAAACAGGATTTTTTGAAAATATTCAAGAAGTTCAGACCCAGCTTATTGATTCCCATCCTCTACAATCCAGTTAACCCTTCTGTAGGAACATCCAGTGGCAGGTTTGTTATAGCCCCATCATTTATTAATCACCACTGATTGGAAAGTGGCATCATCTGCTGACAAAAAAAATGGGATGGAATTATTATAGCGCCTAATTACTATCTCATCGCGTTTCCGAGATAAAAAAAGAGTGGTAGGGGTGCTAGAAAACACCCTTTATATTTGCAAAACAGCAATTTTTGGAGAAAAACTGTTTTATACTAGCTGCGTATAATTAGAAAGCTGTATCATTTATAACTTTCTTATTGGCATTGATATAGATCACAAACCGAAAATCTGAACTGTATAAAATCCCAACAGATCAAAATTCTAATATCCTGAAATTTCGACAAATCGAAATCTTAAAAACTTTAAAATTTATATTTCTTTTATATTTAATATCGAAAAAACAAATATTTTTTAACATACATGAATACAATATAAAACAAAACATCAGCCAAATTGACAGAATGCTTTATCAATAATTTAGTATGAAAATTCTTGATTAAGTACATTATTTGAATTTATTTTATAGAATTATGAAAAAAATGATTATTTTTATATATGTTTATACTAACAGGAAATTATAATCCTTATATAACACTGTATTTAGGTTCCTATAAAATCTTAGATAGTGTGAAACTGATAAAGGACTAAGAATCAATACAGAAAAGAATATTGTATTCAAAGGACTAACAAAATTATGCCATTTTTTTTTATAGCTATTAGAAACTTTGTTTATTAAAAATAGTAATAACTGATAAATATCTACCAACTTTGATATACCGGGTGTTTTCGAGCACCTGCACCACCCTTTTTTCTCGGAAACGCAATGAGATAGGAAGTATGGGAAAAAATTTTGATTACCAAAGTATACCTGAAGACGTTTATACTAATAGGAAATTATAATCCTTATATAACACTGTATTTAGGTTCCTATAAAATGTTAGATAGTGTGAAACTGATAAAGGACTAAGAATCAATACAGAAAAGAATATTGTATTCAAAGGACTAACAAAATTATGCCATTTTTTTTTATAGCTATTAGAAACTTTGTTTATTAAAAATAGTAATAACTGATAAATATCTACCAACTTTGATATACCGGGTGTTTTCGAGCACCTGCACCACTCTTTTTTCTCGGAAACACGATGAGATAGGAAATATGGGAAAAAATTTTGATTACCAAAGTATACCTGAAGAATTGAATGGGCATGATAAAAATTTTGTGGGCCCATCAGAAGTAGGGGCACAAGGGGTCAACTATGAAATCTCCAATGGAAACCAATGCCGATTTTGACATAATTGGATAGAACTGTGAAAAACAAACAACTTTTGTTTTAAAAGATTTTAATATCACTTAAGGATTGTAAGATATCACAAAAAAGATGCTGCTGCATGTACTGTCGATTGGGCTATTCAAGCAATAAGAAATATATCTGAAGAATTGAGGGCATGATAAAAATTTTGTGGGCCCATCGGAAGTAGGGGCACAAGGGATATGAAATCTCCAATGGAAACCAATGCCGATTTTGACATAATTGGATAGAACTATGAAAAACAAACAACTTTTGTTTTAAAAGTTTTTTAGTATCACTTAAGGATTGTGAGATATCACAAAAAAGATGCTGCTGCATGTACTGTCGATTGGGCTATTCAAGCAATAAGAATACTGTGAAAAGCAAACAACTTTTGTTGTGAAAGTTTTTTTTTAATATCACTTATGGATTGTGAGATATCAGAAAAAAAAGATACTGCCGATTGGGTTATTCAAGCAGTAATAAAAGGAAAAATCTGACATAGGCTATCTGTGTACATCCATGGCACCCATAAAGGGCTGAAACAAGTCCAGAAATCCTTGTTCTTGAATATGGCTTCATGCTGAACTGTGATGGCGAGACTTGTCACACCTGCGGTTCAAGTGCTACTATCTGCGTGTACCGCCGATTGAGTTATTCAAGCAATAATAAAAGGAAGAATCTGACATAGGGCATCTATGACATCCATGGCACTAATAAAGGACTGAAACAAGTCCACAAACCCTTGTTCTTGAGTATGGCTCCATGCCAAACTGTGATGGCGAAAGACTTGTCACACAATTTTGAGGTGCTAAACAATGGACCATGAGGGAACAGACCAAATTACTTAATCCCGATGTCCTTCGCCTAATAATTGAGAAAGAGCCTGGAATTACTTTTACAGTATGAAAATCAGAGAGAAGCTTCTTGAACATGAAATTAAATATGCCTTCCATAAGAAATGCATTATATACAGGGTGTTTTCTAGCACCGGTACCACCCTTTTTTCTTGGAAACGCGATGAGATAAGTAGTAGGGGAAAAAATTTTGATTACCAAAGCATATCTGAAAAATCGAATGGGCATGATAAAAATTTTGTGGGCCCATCGGAAGTAGGGGCACAAGGGGTCAACTATGAAATCTCCAATGGAAACCAATGCCGATTTTGACATAATTGGATAGAACTGTGAAAAACAAACAACTTTTGTTTTAAAAGTTTTTTAGTATCACTTAAGGATTGTGAGATATCACAAAAAAGATGCTGCTGCATGTACTGTCGATTGGGCTATTCAAGCAATAATAAAAGGAAGAATCTGACAAAGGGCATCTGTATAAATCCATGGCACTCATAAAAGGCTGAAACAAGTCCAGAAACCCTTGTTCTTGAGAATGGCTCCATGCTGAACTATGATGGCGAAAGAGTTGTTACCCCTGCGGTTTGAGTGCTACTACGAGTACCAGAATTCGCCTTAAATCTGCATAATACTGCTCTTTGCTGCTGAGTGCTACTACCGAGTACCAGAATTCGCCTTGAATCTTCATATTATTGCTCTTTGCTGCTTTCAATAATGTTTGGCTATGTACAAAGATGCCCTCTGTCTGATTTTTATTCTTCTTCTTGCTTGAATAGCCCAATGGCGGTACATGCTGCGGCATCTTTTTTTTATGATATCTCACAATCCGTAAGTGATTAAAAAGCTTTCAAAACAAAAGTTGTTTGTTTTTCACAGTTCTATCCAATTATGCCATCTTAAATCTTTATTGAAGCAGCAAAGAGCAATAATATAATGTTTGTCAATGTACAGCTCCGGCCAAAATGTTTGTCACCTCACCAGATACGTTCGGCTTCCTTACATCAAGTGCCAGAATTGGCCTTAAATCTTCATATTACTGTTCTTTGCTGCTTCAATAATGTTTGGCAATGTACACAGATGCCCTCTGTCTTCTTACTGCTTGAATAGCCCCATTGGTGGCACATACGGCAGCATCTTTTTTTTGTAATATCTCACAATCCATAAGTGATATTAAAAAACTTTCAAAACAAACCTTAAATCTTTATATTATTGCTCTTTGCTGCTTCAATAATGTTTGTCAATGTACACAGATGCCCTCTGTTTGATTTTTATTCTTCTTACTGCTTGAATAACCCAATCGGCGATGCACGCGGTGGCATCTTTTTTTTTTTTCTGATATCTCACAATCTGTAAGTGATATTAAAAAACTTTCAATACAAAAGTTGTTTGTTTTTATAGTAGCATTCGAACCGCAGGTCTTTCGCCATCACAGTTCAGCATGGAACCATACTCAAGAACATGGGTTTCTGGACTTGTTTCAGCCCTTTATTAGTGTCATGGGATGTACACAGATGCCCTATGTCAGATTCTTCCTTTTATTGGTGCTTGAATAACCCAATCGGCAGCATCTTTTTTTTGTGATATCTCACAATCGGTAAGTGATATTAAAAAATTTGAAAAGCAAACAACTTTTGTTTTGACAGTTCTATCCAAGGTAAGTTTCATTTACTTCAGTCATAAATCCAAGATCAACTAATTATCTTCTATTATTCATTTAAACCAGGGCTATCCAACCCGCGGCCCAACATAAAATCGCAAACTTAAGTATATAAAAATCTCAATGTTTTATCATTTTTTGAAATTTGTCTTATCATCATCAAATATCCCACTAATAAAGAAACAGAAATTTGTTTCATTTTTGTATTAATGTCATTATTTTTTGATATTATTTAAATACTCAAAAATATAATAATATCTACATTACCTATTTCCATTTTCTAAAATATTTCTTATTTCAATGATTAAAACTTCTTGACCCGCTCAATTTGAAAAGCAAACAACTTTTGTTTTGACAGTTCTATCCAAGGTAAGTTTCATTTACTTCAGTCATAAATCCAAGATCAACTAATTATCTTCTATTATTCATTTAAACCAGGGCTATCCAACCCGCGGCCCAACATAAAATCGCAAACTTAAGTATATAAAAATCTCAATGTTTTATCATTTTTTGAAATTTGTCTTATCATCATCAAATATCCCACTAATAAAGAAACAGAAATTTGTTTCATTTTTGTATTAATGTCATTATTTTTTGATATTATTTAAATACTCAAAAATATAATAATATCTACATTACCTATTTCCATTTTCTAAAATATTTCTTATTTCAATGATTAAAACTTCTTGACCCGCTCAATTTTTAAAAAATTTCTGAATGAAAAGAAGTCAAATATGATTATGCTATGACATTTTTATTTGTCAGGTGAATATTGTACATTATTTACTAACTTTTTTGCTTAATAATTATCGTTAGAATTAGTATATTTTATGTGCGACCCGAGACAATTTTTTTTTTTTTCAAATATGACCAAAGAAGCGAAAAAGTTGGACACCCCTGATTTAAACTGTGAAACTTTTTTCGATATTTTCTGGTAACATTCACATATAGTATGCGTACTTAATTCTAATTAAAAAAAAGATTTGCCCGCCGTTAATTTATTTGAGAATTCAGAAAATATTTTCAGAATATTGGATAAGAATACATTAAAATCTGCAAAAGTAGTGTTAATTTAAATAGAAAAAATTTTTCCACCCAAATTGTTCCAAGAAATAAAATACAAGGTGTGATCGGTTAACGAACTGTTCGGATAACGAACACTTCACAGAACAAACTGAGAGACCCAGTTCTGACGGAATGACAAGTCGGCCGCGTGGTAAAGCTGTGGCTTATCCTGGAGGATCGGGATCTCACCACTCCAATTTTTCAAGAAGGATCCGGGCCCGGCCGGTTGAACCTCATCCTTTAACCATCCGGTTGACCCCATCATGGGTATTGGCCAGCCTGTGATGAGCTCTATAAGTAGCCGCCGCCAGATAAAAATATCTCACGTGGATATGGCGACAACTAACCTAATGGAATGGCAGGCTTAGTGCTTGAGCGTTCGTGAAGATATGGGTAAGGATGGGAGAACAGTAGTTTTCCCCGATTAAATGAACTCGGAGACAACTTAAAACGAATCAAAGATTTATTAAAGAAGGTAAGAGATTTTGCATTTTAGTCTTGGAATGCACCCATATCAGGATGAGGCCAATAGGCTTGGGAGATCGGCCGGATTGGCTGCGTGGAAACGCTTCGGCTTTCCACTCTGGAGGACCCGAGTTCGAATCCCGGGTCCCACCTCTTGAAAATATTTATGGGGTCCGGGCCCGGTCCGTCGAGCCCCCGTCCTCCACAATCGGCTGACTCCTCCGCAGGGGTGGGCAGCCTGTGGAAGGGCTTGTTTCTCACCACATAGTATTCTACCAGAAAGGAATGTGGCGTCATTTGTTGACAAAAAAAATCAACCGTTATCAATCCGCCACTTAGTACTCTTACTGAGTGGAAAGTGGCGTCATCTATCGACAAATACATAGTATTCTACCTGAATGGAGTGTGGCGTCATCTGTTGACAAAGTTAGTATTCTCCCTGAATGGAAAGTGGCGTCATCTGTTAACAAAAATAGTATTCAACCTGAATGGAGTGTGGCGTCATCTGTTGACAAAAAAACAGGCTTGGGGTCTGTACAACGACAATTATTAATCACTTCCGAAAAATCCTGGAGAGAGAAGCAATCGACAGTGGATTTCTGTACGACAATTATTAATCACTTCCGAAAAATCCTGGAGAGAGAAGCAATCGACAGTGGATAGATTCTTTAACGGAAAATAAACATAATAGATTAAAATGCAAGATCATGTATGTACAGTATATATTATAGTTATTACATATATAATTATTTACTCTTATTTACAATTTCTATTTATTTTTTGGGTCTCTAGAACAAATTAATTAAATTACCATAAAAACCTATGGTAAATCGATGATCGGTTAACGAACAATTCGGGAAACGAAGCATTATCTTAGAACAGATTATGCTCATTAACCGATCACCCACTGTAAAATCGATTCATTTACATTCAATTTTTCCAAGATAAATTTTTCTTTTTGTACAAAAAGAAAAATTTTAAAAAGTATCTACAAAAATTAGATGTTCGAAGGCTAGGGTGTGATGTTAAGAATCCACTACACCTGAAAACATGCCTGAAACTAAAAACTGAAACTGACGCAGCTTCCGGTTTGTACGCCGTATCTTCGCCAGAAACTCACCTGAATGTACAGTATAAATAAATTTAACGTTTCAAGTTCAGGGGCTCTATTCTGAACGTCGAGTAAAACCGGATCCGATTTGTGGCGTCAAGAATCGACGCGTTTCACCATCGGCCGTCAGAAATCGCATCTCTCAGCTAAATTGATATTCTGAACAGTGAGTTTGTGAGATGCGATCTTAAATAGTAGCCTGGGTTCTAGGATTGCACACTTCCGTTAGTTCTCAGCCAATAAAAGAACTTTTTAATAAATAAAATGTATAAATAATACAATTTTTATTATTAAAAATAAAATCATCTATCAATAATGTTATATAATTTTAAACAATTATTACACAAGAGTTGAATTAAATTTTTGTAGTTTGAAGAATTGAGATACTATATTTAGTTATGAAGTAAAATCATACTATACATATGCTCATTTGACTTTTCTTAAGGATCATGAGCACTTGTATAAATCTGCTTTGAAATTGCATATATTAGAAAATTAACACAAATTATACAACATTGAATTTATTAGAAATTTTATTATACATAATAACCATTTTGTCTTGCCATTCAACAGCTCCTTTATTACATAAGTATGTCTTGTATTCATCTCTAAGTTCTATAACTTTTTGATTATACATGTTACTACTAAGTTTTTTCACTGTACGAAAACATTCCATAGATTTAGATCCTTCTTGATACTCTTCAATATTAGTTGTGTCTTTTGGGCAATATGCTGGTGATTCTTCTATTAAAATATTGTGTAGTACTTATGCAGCAAGTACCATTTTTTCTGTAGTTGCATCACTATAATTTAATGGCCTTTTGAATATCCTAAAGCGGGCAGTTAATATCCCAAATGCATTCTCGACAACACACCTTGGTCTACATAGTCTATAGTTATAGATTTTCTGAAAGTACGTAAATGCTAAAATCCTTGGAAATGGACGTAGTAAATTGTGTCTTAAAGGGAATGCTTCATCACCAATAATAAAATAGGGGAATGTCTTGCTAGAATTTATTAATATATCTGCATCTGGAAAATTTATCTTGCTTTAAAAGTTGGCCAAATGTACTCTTATGAAATATTCCTCCATCAGATTCTGAACCATAATGGCCATAGTTAGGGTGACCACCCGTCCTACTTTGGGAGGACATGTCCTACAATTAAATCTTTTGTCCTACGTCCTACCGCCTAAAAGAAATGTCCTACTTTCACAGATAACTACTTTGCTATTGGCGATTCTGATCGCGCGACCGGCGTGCTACTGTGTTGAATAGGAAACTGAATGTAGCCATGGTCATGCTACCATGATACGAGCTGAGCTTATTGTATATTAATGGTCGCACTCAAGAAAACCTAGAATAAGAGGAAGATTACTTTAAGTTTATACAAAATTTTATTGCTAAATATTTATTAGATTTTGAGATTTTGAATTCCTAAGATTGGAAAAATGTTTAAAGCTGTTTTTCTCAAAATGTTATTTTTAAGTTTTATAAGTTAAATATATAATATTAACTTACATTAAAGGCTCAGAAGGCTCCTGTTTCATAAAGAATACCTTCTTTTTCCTCTTGTTTATCGTTTATTCTTGCTATTTTCTTTTTTTTTTTTTAATTTTTCTTACACATTTTGGGCAGGGAAGTGAAGTTAGGATCTTTTTGTAGAGAAGCAATCGATACAATTCTATATCCATCAAGCGATTGCTTGGTTTTTCTTTTTATTCTTGGCATAATGATGAATAAAACGCAAAAAGTTTAACTTTATTTGAAATCACACTCGAAAGAAAAAACACCATACTGATAACCAGAGCTGCCAATGCGATTTTTTATCAAAACGCAAGATTAGGCCGGTAAAATTCCCAAGATCGAAAAATAGTATTTTAAAGTTATTAAATATTTATTTACTTTTAATAAATGTTACTCTAAAGCTACGTTTAGATGGTGCTACTTTTCATGCAACAAGATGCATTCAACTAGGCGTGCTAGAAGGCCTGCAAAAATGTATGCCTCAAAATCTGTTGCAATACTAGGCGCATGTGTTCCCCGTTCTAGTTGGTTACACGTACAATTAGTCGTGCAACATCTTATTGTTTTGATTATTTTTAAACTTTTTTCACAAATTTTTCTTTGTTTTATGGATTGGGGTGTGAAGAAAACATTTCAATTTATTGAAGTAGTTAAATTTATTGTCGTCAAGTTATTCTAGTAAATTTTTGAAAAGATTGGAACTATCTATCCTTATTTGGTTCAAAATACTGATGATAGCGCTTCTATCGAAATATTTGCGGGTCAAAAACACTTTCTTTTTCCCCTTCTATCATTTGAAATGATAACTGTTCGTGTCGGCATTTTCTGCAATATATACCCTCTGTGTGTGAACACGAAGAGGCAAGCTGCATGCCTCATGCGGCTGTTGCGCATTGAGCACGCATCATTCTGCATACTGCATTGCATGCAGAGAGGCATCGTCTAAACGTAGCTTTACAGTTCTTCACAAATTTCCGTCGTCATCGTCTCTTTCTGATCTTTCATTTTCTTTAAATATCGTTTGACTAATAGCACCACTTTGCAAATCTTTTACCAGTTTATATTCTAGTGTCCATGTTGTACAATCATTACTGCCTCTATTGATTGCCTGTCTTGCAAAAATTCGATCCTTTACTGCATTTGCTTTCAAAGAATTCGTCTGCTTAGTTTTCACACAGTTTATTAGAGAAAATATGCACTCAACCGCTGCTGAAGAATGAGGTAAAATAGTGAAATTTGTCATAAAATGTGACAAAATATCATATTTTGAATTTTGCAAGACATCTTTTATGCTTCTTAATTCATACCAATATTAGTAAATCTATAACATAGCCTAAATACATATCTTTTTCAAATTACACTCAAACCTGTTTTTGTGCGGGGGATAAGGACCGCATAAAAAATATCCTGAAACTTCGTAAGCAGTTATAAAATATATCGTTTGCGACACATTTAAAAAAAAAATTATGCGGCAAATAGGGACCGCATAAAAAAGGTCCCACATAGAAAATATGTAATTCAAAACCTCAAAAATCTCACGATGTAGCTAAAAGTTGGTTTTCCAAACAAGGAAAAATTGAATTTACACATCGGAACATTTTTCGGTCAAGAGAGTATGTACAGTTCGTTCCAAAAAGTTTGTCACCTTAGCAGAGGCTGAGCTTACCGGAAGTTGATCGGTTAAAACGTCTGTCAATTCGAACCTGCATAGTGGAAGCTAAAAATGGACGCGTCCGTTCTGATTAAGAGACACATTTAAAAAAAAAATTATGCGGCAAATAGGGACCGCATAAAAAAGGTCCCACATAGAAAATATGTAATTCAAAACCTCAAAAATCTCACGATGTAGCTAAAAATAAGTCTCTTGGGACTTTTCTATCTATTGTTAAAAGGAAAGTTATTTTTCTGAATTTTAGTAGTTCCTAATTTGGAAGATTAAATATACTATTTTTGGGTCCTTTTCCATGAATATAGTGTACTCATGGGGAAGGCCCCAGAACTGTGAAGTGAGCAACAATAGATAATAAGAGTTTTCAGACAGAACGACATAGATGACGAGTAAGAGTAACATTTATAACAGTATTTTCACCGGTCATTGATAATCCGCGAATAAGCGCGAAGTGCCGCGAAAATCGAATTTGTGGTTACAAATAAATTTTCGGGAAGAGTCAAATATGTGAATAGGGAATCCTCGAATACCGAGAATCGATTGTATTTTAATACTTAAATCAAAATAAATTTAGTTTTTCCTCTAACGAAGAATGAAGTATATTGAAAACACATTCAGTCCTTGGACTTAGCGAGTTTCCATTAAACACCAGTCATATTTAGTCATTGTGTATTTAAAAACTAATGATGATTGATTTCAATATTCTACTGAAAAGTACATGTATATGAATTAGAAACAGATATCAGGTAGTAGATAATCATTCACATAAATAATTTCTCAATTCATATTTTGCTTCTCCTGAAAATTAATAAAAACGGACTGAATGTGTTTTGGGATCACACTTCTCAATTACATACATACAATTCATTCTTAATTTTTCGCGGCACACCATCAAAGGTTTCGCAGTACACAAATGTGCCGCGGCACAGTGGTTGAGAACCACTGATTTGATCAATATTTACATGATAAAAAATATATAATTTAAAATTAAATCAATGTTTAAAATTAAACATATAAATATATACTGTCTATATACTCATAACAACACTAATCAGGGGATTAACCTTTTCAAATTAACCAAACCAATTCAGTCAAATTTTTTCCCTGTCTGCCAGGGGAAGTTTGACTGAATTGGTTTGGTTAATTACTATCTATATATTTATATTTTAATCATTTACATAATGAAATAACACTTTTTTAGTGTAATTAGAATATTATTAGCAATTTTTAAGACAATTATTTAAAATCCAAATTTCTAATCCATTTTTCAATTATTTATATGATTTGTAATCCGAAAAATAGTGTATTCAATATTTTTTAAATCAATTTTTTTTTATAAAACTTGATAAGCAGATTAAAAATTCATTTCAAATGAAAAGATTAACAATTAAAATAAACCGAAAATTAAAATATTGACATGCTATAAAAAATAAGAATTGCTACTTATATTTAATATTCATGTTTGGGAAAATTTCCTCAATAAAAATCTGATATTGAATTTTTGATGTATCATTAATATGAAATGAATCATGTTCATCTATTCTTAATTGAATTAATACATTTCATAATTAAATCTATATTAATGTATCCTTTAATATATTTTGATATTGTAAAATAATTAAAATTTATATTTATTAAAAGCCAATAATAAAATACTCATTTAAATACATGAAAATAACTTGATTTTAATGTCTTTTATTTTAGATTAAAAATAATGCCAACTTAATAAATAACATTAATTTTTCAAGAGAAGAATATTATATTTTAGATTATTAAAAATCAAATACTTCATCAAATGTGAATATTTGAATTCAGTGTCCAAAACTTAATTGTTTCATAAAATAAATTTTTGTAAATTAGATATTCATTAAATATAATTGATTACATAATAATATGATTGATTATTGATATTTTATAATTTTAATTCTTAACTCACAAATTTTTAAAAAAATTAAACATGGTTTTATAAATATTCAATTTATTATAAGTATTATTTTGTTTAGTTACCCTTGTAAATTAAAATTGAAAATTAAAATTGTACAATTAAAATTGTAAAATCCACAATGTGAAATTATTAAAAATATTTATTCAAATTGACCTTTAAAGCATATAATATTTTTATCTGTTTCATGTATGGTTACTGAATACAACATATCAGGTGAAATATAACTTAATAAGGAATTCCAAATGAATACTGCTAAATTCTCTGTTGTGCTAAACAAAAAAAAATTTATATACAAATTAAATTATATACATCATGAGTAAACTCTTGATTATCTATGAATGATTTAACTATTTTCTATACTTTTAATAAAATATTGAACATACATTAGGAAAGATTTGTTACTAGTTGAATGGTCAATTCCAATTTTCATTCTATTATCAATACTTAATAAAATATTCTTTAATAAATATATATATCTCATTTATTTATCATTAATATCTCATTTATTTATATCATATCATATCTCATTTATTATTTATGCACAGAAAAAGCTAATACAGCAATTTTGAAGATCTTATTTTTCTTGTTTAACAGTAAAGCATTTTATCTCTGCTGTTGATGCAATATAAAATACAAGTTGTATTTGAAAAATGATACTAAAAGTTCTGGAATTAAACATATTTCACAATCTTCAAAGAGTTACTACTGTATTCCTTTTATAACATATGCATGAACTTTTAAATAAATTTTGCTATTATATACAGAATGAAGAAAAACTTTGTCGCAAAATTTTGTGTACTGATAGGGGGGCTTGAAACAAGTCGAAAATGTCTAATAAACATATGGTCTAAATGGCACAGTTTTAAGTGTTAAGGCAAGATTGGCTTGCTTTAAAGAGTTAAAACCCTTTAAAGCCAGCCAATCACCATCAAGTACACAAAGCGTCACGATGCGTCTTGGCAATGTGATATGTCGTGATGCTTAACTACTAACCAACCAACCACTATTGTATAGAATTTAATAAGCATACAACCATTGTATAATATGATGCTTCTACAAGTTTTGTTCTAATACAATTAAAAAATTTGTAGCAATCCTCACAAAACATGATATATAATATACAGGATGAATAATGACAAAAGGTCACAACAAAAATGGCAATGCTTTTGTTTTTTTTATACATGGCAGAATGTCTACAACTATAAGTTCTCAAAGTTGTAACCTTTTTATAGGAAAGGTCTGAGTAAAAAAAGCCTTAAACATAGGTCCAATTCTGAATAATTTCAGAGTTGTAAAAGAAACATACTTTTATTTGGTAGTGTTTATTCTTATATTAATGTGTGTTTATAATTGGTATTCAAAATACCACCTTCAACAAGTAAGTTTAATTTAATTCAACTTCAATAAATAATTTAGCTCATATCTGAATCATCTGAGTAATTCATATTTAATTCATTGTGTTTGTCTTTGAGTGCTGCAGCATCCAAAATGCGGTTAATAGTGCCTATCATAAAGGGGCAAGAGGGGCGGCAGCCTCGGTCCTCATGATTTTAGGAGTTTTTACCACTGTATATTTGTCAATTTTGTCATTTTAAATGTAAGCAAGCTTCTGTGAAATAAGTAAATGTCATAATTGAATAAATATTAAATATCACTGTTTTTATTTTCTTGTCCACAGTTTTATTTTAAATTTTGAAGGCCTCAAAAATATTGTCCTGGGCCTCACATTTTCTCCAAAAGGCACTGGTGGTTAAGTAATGCTTTTTATGTTTCCATTTTTCTCTTATAAAGACTAGTGCTTTCATCCACCCATAAACAATAATCTAAAGGATTTATATTTGAATATTAGACCAAACATACCAAATAAAGGTCTGTTTTTTTTCCCATACTTACCTTCTATAACTGTTAAGGCTGATTCTGAACAGTTTCAATATTTATATAGCCTTTATTCAGACAGATTACAACTTTGAGAACTTATAGTAGCAACCTTTCATCATCACTTATCCTATATGACAAGGTTTCACTCTAACGTATTTGTATATAGTTTACTAAAATTCTTTAACACATGGTTTTTGACTTATTGTGTGGGAGAAATAAATATATGAAAACATGATAGAGTTAAAATGATCTTTCTTTTGTGAATCCTCATTGATGATTTGCTAGCCATTATACAAATATAAATTATTGGAATATCCTTGTATTTTATTGTTTATAAAGTTCAAATGAGAGGAAGTTCAAAAATGCTTATCTTTGTACCATAAAGTTTACAGAAATGTCTTATGCAAAAAATAAATTAACCCATATTTCTAATTTTTTTTTTAAAGAGAGTAAAAGCTAAATGAAATCTAGATGCTGAAAAAAAAAGTTCAAAAGTTGAGATATTCTGCAACAGAGAAGTTCTTGTTTGAGAGTATTTATTGGGTTGTTTGGAGAGTATTTATTGGGTTGTTTGGAAAGTAATTTTGTTTTTTTCCCACCAGTGGTGTTAGTTGCATTTTTACCTGCCAATTTCATTCTAAGCCATATTGGCATTATAAATTTTGACAGCTGACATTTCAAGGTATATTTATAAAAAAATTTTTTTTGATTGTATAGTTGTTATTTTTTGTCCTATCAAAAATGGTAAATAAAATGGAGATTTTCAGCATATTTTGCTATTTTATTACCAAAAAGGTAAGAATGTTGTTCAAGAAAGAAAAAAGTTATGTGAAGTGTATGGAAAAGATGTGTTAACAGAATGCCAGTGCCAAAACTGGTTTGCAAAAGGAGATGTTGGAGAAGATGTGTTAACAGAATGCCAGTGCCAAAACTGATTTGCAAAATTTCATTTTGACCGATATTAAAGATGCACCATATGCTGGAAGGCCAGATGAAGTTAAAGAAGTCAAAATAAAGACATTGGTTGAAGCAAACCACTGAATAACAACATGAGAAATAGCTATAAGATTGAATTTTTTTAATTCAACTGTTCACAACCAGTTGAAATGCTGATATTTGGGTTCCACATGTTCTCAAAGAAAGATTTGCTCAATTGCATCGACATCTGTGATTTGCTGCTCAAATGTGAAGAAAATCCCTTTCTGAAGTGGATCATAATTGCTGATGAAAATGGATTGTTTACAACAAAGTTGAATGCGAGCAATCATGCAACAGAAAAAATGAACTGGCTCAAAGCACTCTGAAACCCAATATTCATCAAAAAAATAATGCTCTTTGTTTGATGGGATTTCAAGGGAATTGTTTTTTTTTTTTGAGCTTCTTCCAGACAATTCCACAATTAATTCGGAAGTGCCACCAATTGGACAAATTGAATGATTCCATCAAACAGAAGCCATAATTGATTAACAGAAAAGGTATAGTGTTTCACCATGACAATGCCAAACTTCGTATAAGTTTGATGACTTGCCAGAAGCTATTACAACTTGGATGGGATGTGCTATCACACCTACCATATTCACCATATCTGGCATCCTCCGATTATTACTTATTCCGATCTTTACAGAATTCTTTAGATGGCAAAACACTTAGTTTAAATGAGGAATCAAAAATCACTTGGTTCAATTTTTTGAATGCAAAGAACAGAAATTCTACAAGCATGGAATCATGCTACCACCAGAAAGATGGCCACATGTATTGGACCAAAATGGTCAATATATAATTAAATAAAATATTTATATACAGGTATCCCTCCTATAACACAGCTTCTTACAACATGGTTTCACTCAAACATGATTTGAAAATTGCAGAAACTCTCATATAACACAACCTCACTTTTCTACAACACGGTTTTTACTTAACACATTTAGAAAATTACATGTACTCTCCTACAACCCAAAATATTTTCATTAAATTTTGTAAATCCACACTAGGGACATACAATACACATAAAATGCAATCATTGGGAAATACTTTGCTAAAATTAGTCATAAATGCAATTTCGCTAATTTGCCATGAAAGGGACAATATGCCATTTACGATTTCGATTTGAAATTGAATTAATTGGCGACAATTGAATATCTTGTGTTCCAAACGTTCAGTTCTTGGATAACAAATAAGTTTTTCTTCTCTTTCTCATTCCTCTATTGAAAAATAAAAATATTTTTATTCATAAATTTTTTGGATATATATTAAGGAATGATTGTTTCTAGCAGATTGTTTCTAGCAGATTGTAGTGGGTTAGATTACAAATTTTGTAAAGAGAACAGAAGTTACACAAACTTTAAATGCATAAAAAAGTTCAGAAAGTGAAGTTGATATTAAACTTTAAATGCATAAAAATGTTCAGAAAGTGAAGTTGATATTGTTAATGAAAAAAATGTTTTCATTTTTAATGAACAGCAGTAAAGAATATGTAATTATTAAATATTCTTGTTTTAACTGAACAGCAATAAGGAAGATATAATTATTAAATGACGTTCTCGTTTTAATTGAACAGTGGTAAGGAAGGTACAGGTTGACTATCAAAAATCCAGCAATCAATATTCCGGTTCCATCAGTTTTCCGACATGAATGTCAGAGCACATTTTTAAATTTACTGTATTGGCATGCCATTGTTTTTTGGAGACACCGTTTATGTTTTGACGGTGCTGTACTCCAAAATCAGATGTTTGGTCATGCTTGCAATCAGAGTTGCCAGACTGGCTTTTTGATGCCAAATGAGCTCTTTTTGGCTTTTTTTAGATATGGTTGATGTTAGAAATTTTTTTTTAATATTTTGGAGTTTTTTCTGGCTTTTTTTTGCTTATTGGCATTTGTGAGGGTCACGTGATCGGACGAAGGAATCTTGAGGATCACATGATTCGAAGAAAGATGAAAACAAATTAATTAATTGTGGGTTGCATGATCGGACAAAAGGAACTGCAAGGGTCACATGATTCGACGAAAGTCGAAAACATCGTAATTAATATTACTTATATGTTTTACTAGTGAAAAACATCACGTACGAAAGTCAATAATTAAGAACAAGAACAATTATAGTTATAAAATTTGAAGATAAGAGGACTGTGCCGGAAACCACATCAAAAACAATCGTTATTTGGGTGACAATTATGGATTTATGACCCGAATTATCAGGTCTAGATAAGGTCCAAAAGAGGGACTGGGCCAAGAATGATCACCTTGAAGCCCAGACTGCCTGCCTTTTGACCGATGGGGGAAGGAGCGAGTCAACGATATAAGGACCCACTGAACAAAGGGTCGGGGTCTCTTTCCTGAATGTTTTTCCTCGTCTTTCCACGATTGTCGTCTCCATCTTCTTGTTCGTTCCATCCAACGATGCCGACCTCCGAGTTCGTCTCTCCCTCGCCGCCTAGTTCGTCCACCTGTTTCATCAAACAGCTTTACAAAATTTGGAAACTTTGACATCGACGTTATTTTTTGCCGTAGACAAACGCCTCCAATACTGATCAAACATCAACGTCAAGACTTCAACGACAAGGTATCTATCCTTCCACCAATGTGTTAAACTGTTGGCATGTATGATAATATACAGGAATCTCTCTCATTAAATGTTTATTGTTAATGTTAATTTGAGTTGTGTGACTTATTGTGTCTACTGGCTCTCCTGCCCTGTCCTTACTCATGCCACAACCGCATTTTTCGGCCAGAATCAAACTGTGCTGTTGGGACACATTCTAACCCAACTGGTGTCAGAAATCCTGACTAGGGCATTTAAGGCTTAAGCCTGTTCCTGACAAACCTGAAGACTCCACAGCATTATATAAAATCTTTGAAAAAAGTTAAAAGATACAGTAACAAATTAAAAGTCTTTAGAATTATTATATTTACTAGAATTAACATTCTGTAGAATTAGTCTTTTATTTAGTTATTTAACAATAAAATTTCATTTGCTTTTCATTTAATGTTTAATTTTATTTCTTTAAAGCAAATCTTAATCTTCATTCTTCTAGGGGATTTACGCAATTCCAATGATTCTATACAAGCCAAACTCCCCCAGCAGTTATTTTTTGTATTAACTGCCAAATTAATAATTATTTTTAAATTTACGCTACGGTGCCACCATCTAACAGATTAATAATTAATAATTTAAATTTAGGCTAAGGTGGCGCCATCTATTATTTAATAATTGAACTTTAATTTTTAATTCCTGCCCAGATTTGCCATAGAGGGCCCGTGACTATGTATAGCCCGTCCGGGAGCAGTGGTGTCGGCGTAAGTCCGATATTCTCTAAAATTATATGCAACCCGAAATTGGAAATCTGCCGGAGCCTTGGTAGTCTAGCTGGTAAGGCGTCAAGACGGTAACCTGAAGTCCCTGGTTCGATTCCAGGCCAAGGCAAATTTTTAATTCCGGGAAATTAATAAAAATTAAAGTTCAATTATTAAATAATAGATGGTGCCACCTTAGCCTAAATTTAAATTATTAATCCATTAGATGGTGGCACTGTAGTGTAAATTTAAAAATAATTATTAATTTGGCAGTTAATACAAAAAATAACCGCTGGGGGAAGTTTGGCTTGTATAGAATCATTTCTTTAAAGCATTGTACAAGCAGTCTTTTTCTGTTAAATTACAGCATATATATACATCAAAAATAAACAAATAAACTTTCCAAAAACTGCTTGAATCTCTATTAAATAACAAGCACAATTAGCAGTCAAAACAAGTCTCCAACTTTTTATTAAAAACGGGTTGCCGGATCTTTGATAGTCAACCTGTATAATTATTAAATGAATGTTACATAGACTGTATATATTTTTTTTCCTTTTGTTTTATATATATTGTTTTTTTAGGGTTTAACATATATATTTTTTCTTTGTTTTTGTTTCATTCTATTAATATTCTTAATAGAAATTATATTTCTTTTGTGGAATTAAAGAAAGTTATTTGTTTTTAATTGGTTTTGGAATGTAATCCTCCTTTTTGTATTGGCTCTGGGTCTCATATAACACTGTTTCACACAGATCTTTTTGAATTGGCTTTAGGTCTCATATAGCACGGTTTCACACAACATTCTGGGTCTCATATAACACGGTTTCACACAACACAGTATTTTTCAGGAACCTATCTATAGTGTTATAGGAGAGATACCTGCACTATAAAAAAATTGTTGTTCATTTTCACGAAAAAAAACAAAAATTATTTTCTGAGCAACCCTATAGTAGTAATGATGAGGAGAAAAAATTAAAATATGTATAATAGTTTATAAGATTTTTTTCAGTTATTACTATTTTTAATAAAAATTGAGTTTTCAATAGCTATAAAAATGAAATGATATATTTTTGTTAGGGGTGTTATATTACAAAAGCTTTTTGCATTAGTTCTTAGCAGGGCCGTGCAGTAAATTTTCTAAGTATGAGGCAAGTCTTCAAAATGCCACCCCCTTAAATGTTTTTCTTTTCTATCTGTATTCTCGGGATAAAGACTCTATACCCAGTGCTTGGGAGTACTTGTTTAATCAATGTGACTATAATATTTAAGTGTGGAAACGTAAATTTTGTATCTGTGTAAAGTTTCTGGGCAGAAACGGAAATGCGGAAACAACAGGCTTACAGCCTAAAAGCAATCCACGTTCAATGCGTGAGCAAGGATGACGAATGAGACAACTCGATGAATTGAGTCAGAGATCCACATTGAATTAAATTCAACAGCTTCTTTATTAATTAAAATAAACACAAGAGAGATCTGAAATGAGGGTGCAATATGACCCTTGCCACAGGCGCTGCATACCCTAGTTACGGCTCTGCCCTCTTGATCACTTAACTTTCTTCTTCGATTTCTGATGTAATTCTCACACGACTTCTGGGAGATCGGATGTAAACCAGAGAGGAAGCAGAGAGGCAAGGTATCAAAGACTTTTATCCGATTCTTAGGTAAAGGTGAGGTATTAGCAAAACTTTTATTCCAGACGACAACTAGCGAAGTTTGATTTTCCCAAATAGCGTCGGCAAAAGCGATGTCTCGGCAAAAGTCTTTAGTTTACAAGAGCAACGTCTCAGAGAAAAGCGAGGACTCGGCAAAAGCGTCGACTTCTCCCAGCACCACTCTTTTATGTGCCTGACCTCTTTCTCGCCTTTCCCAGGGATGGCTGTTATTATTACTTACACAATCGTCCTGATGGGTCAGGTAATGTTCTTAACATGACATTTGAATAAACCATCTTAAATTATTACCTTCCAAAGAACAGTAAGACAATTCGATACATCCTGTTTCTCATTACAACATCGTCATCACATTTCTCGACTTATCACTATGACAACAAAAAAGGAGGGTTGCTGGACCCCACATCTGTTATTGCCCTATTTCCGCCCCCTTTTTGCCTAACATTTTATCCCACATGCACAACTTGTTTGTTTTTACTATTCCTCTGACACTTGGGGTTTAAATTACAATTTACACTTGTTTTTATATTCTCCCCATTCTCTGTTAATGCTCACTTCCTCTGTGCAGCTGAAGAGGGGCAGTCCAGCCCAAAAGCACTCCTGCATCTCTAATTTTATTTTAAGGTCCTATTTTCTAGTTCAGATTTTGTTTTATTTTGATTTACTGATTTAAACACAACACAGCCACTTGCCACTTCTCGAGACAAACTACCATTAAAATCAAATATTGTCAATTGTAAGCTCAAAGCAGAACTATCAACATAGGTCAATGTAGAAAAGCGTTGCTTAAAGATTTTTAATTATTGAATGGTTCAAACTGTACTTTCATTTTGCTGCTTATGCCGCCCCCTTACGGTGCTGCCTGAGGCAGCTGCCTCTCTGCCTCATAGCACCGCACGGCCCTGGTTCTTAGTGTTATAATAGGGTTTTGCATTACACAAAATATTATAGGAACCTAAGTATAGTACTATAGAAGGATTATCTGTATAAATTAATAATACAATTTATAATAAATATAGACAATAAATTTCACCATAATATCAATCAAATTTTCAACATGACAGCTTTACTTTTATCCAACTAAAATTCCTTTCTCTAGGAGGGAGGAATTCAAGCTTTAATTCCATTCACGATAAGGATGCAAAATTGAAATTTTAAAAATGAAGCCAATCATTTAGAAACAAATTAATAATTTTATATATAAAGCAGTTCCTAAGAATTATTATACAAAAATATATATTTTATTTTTGACAACTCTGACAATAATAAGAAAATATAATATTTTAATATTTATCATTATTTAAAAGAAGAAGAAACCAAAGCTACCAAATTATTAAATAATGATTTATATACCATTTAACTTTAAAAAAAATTAAAAAATAAATAAAATGAATATAAGTTAGATATAATTTTAGTTATATAAATAATTGGACTATACATTTAATGCTATCAGTGATAAGTTTATAACTGCTGATTAGAACATAAGATTCCTCAACTATAAATAATAATAAATATATGAAATATTTAGTTTTGAATGATGATAATTTCATATACTTTCACCCATATTAAATGCAGCTAGAACTGTTTATTACCAAATAAACAGATGTATAAAATTAATCCTTGCATTCCATTCTAAGTTTTTTCTTAAATCTAAATTCATTATTTTTTTTTTATCACAGTTTTGCTGAGGTAAACTTGCAATAGTATTCAGTACTTTTTTGGAAAAAATTACTGGTAAATTTTTTTCTTAGTAAAACAATATTTTTCTCCATAAAATTTTTCATAAGGAGCTAAAGATAATGATAAACTTAATGAAATTTTAAACTCTAATCCAAATTAGGATCATAGAATTTCTATAGCATAAATCTTGAAACAGAAAAAAAAAAAATTATAATTTATGGCTGCATTATATCATGCATGACTATTAGCTACATTCAAACACCTCTTTAAAATATTTTAATCATTAACTTTTTATAGTGTACAAACCATCAAAAGTTGGTGTAATCTGATTAAGAGTATTTCATGAATTGGATTATTTGAATGAATTAAATTCCTAACAAATACACAAATTTAAGAAATTGACTTGGAGCATAAAATGACAACACAGAACACACACACATACTTGTTTTTGCATCTATGTATTGATATTTCTCTCTAATATTTGTCAGCAAAAAAAATCTATTTAAAACAAAACCTATTTTTTGACAATTGAAAAAATTACACAGTAGCAAGTCTTACCAAGCATTCTGAAATGCTTGTAGTAAATTCTTCACTATGCAATAGCAAAACCATGCAAATTGGGGATGACTGTAGTATTTATTTATTTTTTGGAAAATTGCATAATTCTGGCATTATCAATGTAATATCAAAAAAGATAATTAAGCAATAGAAATTATAAATGAAAATTCTGATATTATGACAAATTGTAATTTGTTGTTTTGTTTACCTGTTTATTATAAAATTATCCTATTAATTCAAAAGTAGAAAACTGATGGTTTTATTACAACAAAAAAATATATCTGAATGTGATTTTTTACATTCATAAATTTTAGATGATTTAATTATAGATAATTGAGAATTTACTGTATATTAAATCTCTTATGAAATTTTATAATTTAAAGCAATTATTTATGTTTAACATATCCTGATTTCTGATTCAAAACAATTATATTTACCTGACATTATTCTTGAAAAAAGGAACATCCTGATCCAAATTTTTGTGATCTAATACATCCATAATTGCTATCTATATTTTAAAATTTTGAAATTAAAATATTAATTATACACTATATATTTATAAATATTTTAAATGAAAAATAGAACAAATCTTAAAAATTTTTCAATTTAAAAATCAGTCATATACTATTGTAAAAAATTCATTGAGAAATTTTTTATTTATAAAATGCCATAATTATTCATGTAGAAATTTTGATACAATTCTAAGTTTATTGTGTTAAAATATTAGAAAATGATTTATTAGAAAAGACTATTAATTTAGTAACTATAACTGCATAGAATACAAATAAACTGTGAACATTTTATCTATTATTATTAAAAATAAAAATACAAAACAATGTAAATTTACTGGCAAAATCAAGCCAGAATTTATTGAAATATTTTTGCCTACAATTATGTTTATAATATTCAGTACCTCGTGATAGCAAAACATTATTGTAGTTATATTTTAATAATTCTGGCTCATTTTCTACTACAAATAAATTTTGAATTTTATTCATAAATATATTGAATTTTTTTAAAATTTATTTTCTAAATATATAGTAACTTGCAAAATAAATCAGTTGAAATCAATAGCAATTTAATAAAATTATATTAATATTGATTTCAACTGATTTATATATTGCAGCAATTACTAAATTACATAATATATATACATACATACATACATACATACATACATATTATATTAGAATGGCACATAATTATACAGGTAAAGTTGTGGCTCTTGCTGAAAAAAGAAATTCTTTAATAACAGAACTTTCTATTGAAGATCTTCAAAAAATCTCGTAGGTATATATTAAATTTAAGTGATAAAAAAAAGTTATAATAATAAAACTAATTTTACAGGGAAAAATTTAGCAGTGATATATCAGAATTGTGGAATTATGAACGAAGTGTTGAACAATATAATTGCATTGGAGGAACAAGTAAATCCAGTATTATGTCTCAAATACAATTACTTCAAAATTGGATTAATTGCAGTTAAATTAATGTAATGAGACCTTTGAAGTTACAAATAAATTATTTTGTTAAATGATAGAGAGCACAGTTATTTAATACATATATTTTTCATATTGAGAAATTTTGAATAATTTGATTATTATATTTATTGGAAATTTAAAAAATATTAAATAAAATATTTGATATTTAGAATTTTATATTATTTTTAAAATTAATGATGGTTTTGGATGTAAGCCAATAAAATAACTATTTGAAACAACTGCATATTTGTACAGCTGAAAAGAGATTCAGATGCATGAATTTAATTATTCTGCTTTCATGAATTTTGCAAAAGTAGAATAATTAAATTTATATAGAGATATTTTGGTTCATAAGACTTAATTTGATATAGAAATTTGTAAGTATATCCTTGATAAGTTTGCAGATTATTTTTGAAATTTTTATATCAGTGTTTTGTTTAAGAAGATACAAACAAAATTTACTGTTATGAATGCTTTTAAATCTCTCTATAGTCCATATATGTCCAAGATTTTTTGAAAGTTTTTTAAAATTTTTATTTTTTAGAGATTTACATATTTCATAATTGTATATACAGTGACTCTCATGGTTATTCGTACGAATAGTGAAATCTTTATTTATCCGTAATTAAAAATATATAAAAGTAATTCATCGTGTTTATTTTATTATTAATAATTTATTTATCCTGTCAAAAGGAAATTTAGAAAAAATTAGCTTAAAAAATGGCATAAATTAATTTATAAAAAATATTTAAAGGAAACATCGCAGCATTTTAGCTCTCATAGTTATTCGTACAGTGATGTTATTTGTAACTAATTAATACAGCTAGTATTTTGTTGGATATCCGTTCTGCTGAATAATGCTCTTAAGTCTCTTTGGCATTGATTGTACCAACTTTTCACAATATTCGACTGAAATTTTATTCCATTCATCTACTAATATTCGTTTCAGTTCATTTTTATAAGTAATATTATGTTTTCTGATACCACTTTCCAAATATTGCCAGAGATTTTCAATAGGATTGATATCCGGTGATTGGGGAGGTGTATCCAATACCTTTGGACAATTATAAAGCAGCCACTCTCGACGATGTATGATTTGTATTTAGGATCGTTATCCTGGTAAAACAAAAATTGATCTAAAATTCCCATTTTTTCCGCACTTTGTTTCAAATTTTGCATCAAAATGGTAAGATAGCCATGCTTATCCATCGTAGTTTCTATAAAATGCAGATTTCCGACAGCATGCGCAGACATAGCACCCCATACCATTACTGAGCCTCCTCCATACTTTAATGTAGGACAGAGATTTTCTTTAGCCAATTCCTGATTAACATTTGACTTTTTGAAAAATGTAATTTTTGTTGACGAAAGCAAATTTAATATTTTTGGATCCGATGGAAGAATTATGGTTTGGAGAAAACCAAATCAGGAATTGTCTAAAGAAAATCTCTGTCCTACATTAAAGTATGGAGGAGGCTCAGTAATGGTATGGGGTGCTATGTCTGCGCATGCTGTCGGAAATCTGCATTTTATAGAAACTACGATGGATAAGCATGGCTATCTTACCATTTTGAAGCAAAATTTGAAACAAAGTGCGGAAAAAATGGGAATTTTAGATCAATTTTTGTTTTACCAGGATAACGATCCTAAATACAAATCATACATCGTCGAGAGTGGCTGCTTTATAATTGTCCAAAGGTATTGGATACACCTCCCCAATCACGGGATATCAATCCTATTGAAAATCTCTGGCAATATTTGGAAAGTGGTATCAGAAAACATAATATTACTTATAAAAATGAACTGAAACGAATATTAGTAGATGAATGGAATAAAATTTCAGTCGAATATTGTGAAAAGTTGGTACAATCAATGCCAAAGAGACTTAAGAGCATTATTCAGCAGAACGGATATCCAACAAAATACTAGCTGTATTAATTAGTTACAAATAACATCACTGTACGAATAACTATGAGAGCTAAAATGCTGCGATGTTTCCTTTAAATATTTTTTATAAATTAATTTATGCCATTTTTTAAGCTAATTTTTTCTAAATTTCCTTTTGACAGGATAAATAAATTATTAATAATAAAATAAACACGATGAATTACTTTTATATATTTTTAATTACGGATAAATAAAGATTTCACTATTCGTACGAATAACCATGAGAGTCACTGTATATATATATGCATGCATTTTATATATAACTACTGTTTTAAAATGCATTATATATTTGCCTGCTAGAATTATTATTTATATTTAATAAAGTTCATATTTAAAATTTATTAAATTTCAATTACTGTTTAAAATTTAAGAGCAGGATATAAATTTTGACAGAAAATATTTAATTGATTATTTATATATAAATTATTGTTTTGTATTCCAATAAAAATTCATTATAAAAGTTTAGAAGTAATAAGAACTGTATTACAATACTTTAAAATTTTCATGAGAACAAAATTTCTATAGGATATTGGCACCCTTTCAGATATCAAAATATCTTTAGTATTTCTTCCATAAAGTTCTTCTCATCAATAAGTTAATAAATTAGCAAAAATATAATTTAAAAAATTATGATCAGTCAATATTATTTTTAACTGTAACTAATTAGATAAGTACATAAGTCAATTTGACACACGATTCCTAACTAACGATGCATTATCAGCGATTTTCTAAATCTGAATTTTACATTATACTACGCTAATATATTTTGATGGCTAATTTTTGAATTTCGCTTCATATGGCATAAATGCAAAAAAACAAAAAAGTCTTGCCTATCTGTGCATTGTTAAAGATGATTTGTTTCCAAATTTAACTAAAATTTTATCATTTGCATTAATTATTTCTGAATACATTTAACATATCTATGGGTTGAATATATTATCGGTAAATTATCATGAGGTATATATAAATAGATATATAATTAATTTTACCCAAACGGAATATAATTTATGAATAGTAATATAATGATTTAAGAAGATACTAATTATGCAGAGTATAACTGATAATAGTAGTAATTATTATACAATATTGAATTATTTTTATCATGTCATTTATTAATCTAATTTTATTCCATTATAGTAGCATTTTTAACGAACATTAATGGCTCAGTTTAAAAAGAGAGAACGAAAATATATTTAAATAATTTCAGCTTAAGTTCTTTAAATATATATACAGTACTTACGTAATAATAGAATATTCAAATTAATATTGATATTTGTGATAAATAATAAATGATGAATGAATAGATATAGGCCTATATGTTACCGATTAAACTCGATTTTTAAACGAAACTAATTTTAGTTATTTAAATTAATTTAAAAAAATTATGATCAGTCAATATTATTTTTAACTGTAGCTAATTAGATAAGTACATAAGTCAATTTGATACACGATTCCTAACTAACGATGCATTATCAGCGATTTTCTAAATCTGAATTTTACATTATAAAAATGAATAATTGGAAAAATAAATTAATGAATAAATTGAAAATAAATAATGTAATATTACAAAAACATCAAAATGCTTCACAGCAGCATTACAATATATTGTTGAAGGGAATATATGATAATTTGATATAGAAGGTAAGTAAATGGCCTTAACTGCATTTAACAATCTCAGATAAATAGGTTTAACGCATTAAAACTTGGATATAAGAGAAAAAGTCCTGATAATTCAAGAAAATGTTAATAGCAATAATGATTATTGCTTATATTAATAGCAGAAAATTTTTGAATTTTACATTAAAACTCCGTATATCTTGACAAATGGGATTAGGAATGTTCTGGATTAATCAAAAATCTGAATAATCCTGAAAATGTATGAATTATATATAAGCACAGTATAATAATTTGCAAGCATACAAATATATACTGTAATCTTTTATTAAACTGAGAATCGATTTATTTCCCAAAAATATTACATTTTACTTGTTTTAATAATTTTAGCCACTAATTACTCGTACTGACTTTTAGTTCATCATTTATGCATTCTTTGTTTGTAAGAACGATCATCTTCGATTGCGGCGGCTAAATGTGACATATTACTATTACATTTTCAAATTTAAAGTATTATACTGTATTATACCTTTAAGGTGAAATTTTTTTTTATTTAAGCTATATGAATTCTTTTAATTTTAAGTAATTCTGCTACAATTTTTAGTCCAAACTAGTATTGCCTAAAAGTTTGGGATCATCGATAAATTACGTCATGCTATTTTGAACACTTTTTAACCCCCTTATTCTCCTTTCGTCAGTTTTTGTCACGCCAAGCCTGACCCCTTTTGATCGTGACCTCACAAATTTGAAAACACCCTCCCCTTCTACTTAAAAATTTTTCTACGATTTTTACATAAAAATAAAAAATACGTAAAATAGATATAAAGAAAATACTATTTTTCTAATATTTCCGTATTATGTTATTGATACATATACAGTACTATATTCTTTAACACCAAATAAACTTTCAAACAATTGGATGTAAATATCTTAGAAGTTACGTTTATTGTAAATTGTAAGACATATCTATCTCCAAATATGTTACATTACGGTCTTTATTTTTCGAATTATTAAGGATAAACATTGCATTTTTTTATAAAATATAAAATCATAAAAAATGTAAAATTCTAACCATTTTACAGCGTAATATAGTTTATGGATGCTTTCTTTTTAGGAATTATCAGTTTTTGACTAAACATAATTCATATAGCCTAAATAGTATAATATTTATCACGCGAAACTAGTTTGTCCTAAAATGAGTAGAAGCAATGAAGTACAGTAATGCCATATTATATGTGAAAACAATTTCTCATCTATTAATAAAGTATTGGCAAAAACCTTAAAACTATATCATCATAATATAATCAGGAAGATGGAGTACTCGTGTTTTTGATGTGTCACACTGTACATTTTATGAATCTTAATAATGTTCACAATTTTATTAAATAAGGACAAACTCTTCATCCATCATTTATTCTTTCCAAAATTTATTAGTTATTATATGAATAAATATTACTTAAATATTATATAGTATTTTATAATCATTCGATTCTTTGTCAGATTTAAAAAATAAAATTATTTAATATTGTGCATAAATAAATGAAAAATCCACCATCTTTATATAATAAAAGTTTAATAATTTTTTTAAATATTTACGCATTGTATATATGACTAGGATAAAGATAACCAAGTATTAGGTGAAGATGTTCAAATACTTGACAATTTATTAAAACATTAATACAGTTTTACCAAACTAATTTCCGAGATTTTTAATATACCGTATTCATAAAACAGTCTTGATATACTTGTATGCCTATGAAATTGTGAAAATTAATGTTCTGTTGAATTTCACTTATCAGATAGTGTGTAATCTTAATTTCGTATGCCATATTGGTCCGCTTGGTTTAGAAGTTCCATTTAAAATTCGACTTTAGACAAAATGATCACAGTTCTTTATTTTGGCGTTTTTTATATATTTAACTTTGCCAATCTAGAAGATACGTTCTTCATGCTGTTTTCTAAATTCTCAAAATCTGTAGTAGACGATAAGTCCTTCATTTTATTCTGAACTGCCAGTTTACGCAACTTTTCGCGTTCTAGAATTAATTTTTTCTCCCTTTCTGCCCAAACTAATTGATTTTCCACTATTTCCTTCGTATTACGCAAAACAAAACTATCCGGTTTACCATAATTCGGTGGATTACCATTAGGATCATAACCCAATACCGCAAGCATAGGTGCAATGTTCGCCATATCTCGAACTACATCATCTGGTATATTACCAACCCATTTACTTAAAGCTTCTAAATTAATAGGTTTAATAACTTGATCTGTAGATCTTTCTAATCTGAAAGAGAAAGATTTTCGTAAAGATCAACTAGTAATATAAAAAAAAATAATAATAATAATCATACTTTGATAATGATATTCCTCCTGGTTTATCTACTAAATCTTCATGATGCAGAACTGAATCATTCCAGGGCACTTCCAAAAATTCTAGTATCCTTTTCATACCGTGTTTTGGATGAAGTACCAACTGTTCGTAATAGACAGGTAAACATATTTTTGGTCCTAACTGTTGGCACTGATAGTACATGGCTTGCATGGCGACATTCCATTTTTTCAGACACTGTCTATAGTCAGTAAGATCGAAACCAGTAATGGTAACTTTACGAGTGATTATGGAATGCACTACTGCTCTTCCATCTCGTATTAAAAGAATATATTTCGCTTTAGGGAATAAAGAATTTAAATATACTGCAGATCTTAATGTAAACGGGTCTTTGTTGCAAAGACGTGGTGCTGGTTCACCGTGTCGAGCTATAATCTCTAAAATAAATGCAGCAACTGCGTTGTCAAGAACCTAAATGAGGACAATTCAACATTAAAACAAAAAAGCGCCTTTAAATTATTCCTATTATGCAATTTTACCTCTCCGGTTATCCCAGCTTCTTGTAATCTCTTGAATTCAATGGGTGCTTTTAGCCATTGCTGTTTAATGCTGAGTAGTCTTGGTATGACTCTTGTTTCTTCTCCGCATCTTATATCGGGATGTGCATCTAACAATACTCTTAACAGAGTAGTTCCGCTTCGAGGCATTCCTCCTATGAATATCAACTGCATGTTTCGATCGTAAACATATTTCTTGTTATCTGGACCTAAAATATATTTCTGAAATACAAAAGTTTTTCTTAACATTAAAAAAAAATCTCTACAAAGGACGATATATCAGTATGCTTAAATCCTTACCTGAGGCGGCATCATTAATGGTTGATTATCATAAGTAATACATGGAGATTGGAAATAATATAAGAATAGAATTCCAAAAGAACCTATAATAGCGAAGAGAACTAAATATTTTCTAGCCCAACGACCTCCCATCTTGGGATATTGCCGACGCTACCTTATTTCGATAGTAATCATATCTGATTTAAATCTAAAAAAGAAAATGAAATATTTTAAGTTAGCGATTCAAAGTAGAAAATATATTCATTAACTACTCACAATAATAAACTTTAAAAGTGCCTAAACAGGTGATGATTAGCTTATGAGCTGCACCTAACAACTGAAGTAGAACGGAGAGCATCGTAAAAGCTTGAATATCGACTGTGCCCTCTGGTAGCTAGTAAACGAAGTACTACGCTATCACGTGATGTTTGCTAGCTATTTTTTTTCTATATACACATGAAATACATAAAAATATTTCGAAAAAAGCTGTAATGAATCATTAATTTGGACAAGCGTTTCCTTCATTCATTTACAATTTTAATTAATAGGAATAGATATAACTGAGAAAATATATTATTGTTATCTATTTTTATTCGGCACCATTCAATATAATGACTACAAAAATATTCAAATCATTTTCTAAAAATGTCATCTGTGATAACAAATCTGCATTGTTAACAAAGCATAAATGTCCCTAAAGGTCATTCGAATATACAAAACCCTAAAGACTGTTTACATATGAATGAGAGCTGCTAACAGAAATATCTGTTGTTTTTTCATTTCAGAAAGAAAAGTCATTAAGAAAAGTCATTAAGAAAAAAAATGTTACTTTCCGTCAACACATATTGTTATATTTGTATAAACAATTTAAAATGAATATGGGTTAATTAGCTTTCGCATAAGATTGGTTCTATTATCGAAATAATTATTGAAGCATTGACGCCTGTAACTGAATAGCTTAGCGAGTATTGATCACGAATACAGAATGAATAATTTATCATTTAAATTAGTTTTAAATTAGATAAAACTCAGTATTTTAAAATGTTTCCACAAATGTTCTCTCCAAGGTAAAGTAAACTTGATGGATAAACAGATGGATAAACAGCTGTAACTGTCTGCCCAAACATACTGTAACACAAATGTTAAATAAAACTTATTTTCATTATTTTCTTTTACGTAAAATAATATACCCAGTATTTTAAACATTTGTTTCCACATTTGTTTCCACAAATGTTCTCTCCAAGGTAAAGTAAACTTGATGGATAAACAGCTGTATCTGTCTGCCCAAACATATGTAACACAAATGTTAAATAAAACTTATTTTCATTATTTTCTTTTACGTAAAATAATATTATAAAAGTTGTGTTAAAATTTTTAAATTTATAAAAGAAAAATAAAAATATAAAACTTTATTTTCTAAAACTGAAATTTTATCAACAGATAACGATGTGACTATTTAAAATAATTCCTTTCAAATAAATATCACGTGCAAAAAGTAGTAGCAAAGATTTACAATTTCGAACATTCGCCATTTTGTATTAGGAGAATTTGAAAATTAAGCAAGTTTGAAGTTTAATTAATAAGCAAGAAACAATCTCTCAAATTATATATGAATGATCTGCAATATCTGATTCAGACAGATACGTAAACATTTTAAGATATTTTTTTACAAAAGTAATTGGTCAGTTTTACTGATATGAAAATATTAAATCTAATTATAACATAAAAATTTTCTTTATAAATTATTATTATTTTTTTAATAAAAACTAAATGATGACGATCAAATAAATATTATTATTCTGCTTTAGAATTTTTATATTTTTATTTCTTTAGTTGAGCATTTCGATCTTAGTCAGCTCTATTATTTTATTAAAAAAATTGAATTATTGATTTTAAAAAACTTAATAATATACTAAGCGCTAAGTTATATTTATATTTAAAAAGAATATTTCTATAAAAAGTGAACATGACGTATTAACGCATCCTTCAATTTTATTATTATTAAATGAATCTATTGTATGCAAGTAAAACGTATCGTTTATTACGAGAAATTTTTAATTTCGTAATATTACGAAAATAATATATAATTTTCTTGCATCTTAGATAAAATTATGGATTGTTCAAATATATACATTTTTTTAAGTATGTATTTCTATATTAGAATTAATCAATATTAAGAGAGTAGTATAAAGTAGAATTTAATTTTAAAATCAATAGGAGGAACTGGATGATTGCATGATTCGGTCATGCAGAAAAAGAAAAAACTAATTTAATATTGAATTGTTATTTCGATAAATTAACGATGAATATTGTATATATTGATATATACTGTACTCTATAAATTCATATTTGAATTTTAAAATCTAACGAAGTATATAGATTATGAATATATTTAGATGATTTTAAGATCTTTATATATTATGCAATAAATATACTGTATTCAATGTCGATTATTTTCAGTTAAAATGCATTACGATGGATTAAATAATAATTATATTTAAATAATACATTGATTAATGATTTTAATTGTATAGAACTTTCCCACCTGTAAATTCACTTTTCCTTCGGTAATACTTATATAGAAGGAAAGCAACTATACAGGTGCAAAAGAAAATTTTCAGAAATGCACTGTATAAAAAATCTTTTTAAATATTATGAAATCATAATGACATAGTCTTGAATTCTTGATTATATATAAGATATGCAATAAAAGATAAAAATATGCCGCATGCAAGAACTTTTGATCATATAAAATTATATATTCTTAAAAATTATAATTTACAAATAAATTATATATATATACATGTAGCAGACTCACAATTAACTGGAGTAATCAGAAAATTAATTACTCCGGATAGATTAATCTGCAAAATATTAAAAAATAAATAAATTGCATACATGCATATATTCAGATATTCTATTATTGAAAAATGAAACAGGAAACGTTTTTATTTGCAGCAAGAAATTATTACAATATTTGTACTTTTAATTTTGAGCGACAATTATCTAAGATATAATAAAGTAATTAATGAAGTAATAATAGAATTTAAAAAATAAAAATGTAAGATAAAATCGATAAACACCACTTTCAACTCTGGATATCGGGATAATCCAACCCCAGATAATCGGGAGTATATTGATATATACTCCCGATATTTTGATATATTATAATAATTTATTAAATGACTTACAAGAGTTAAATAAATATTTTACTTCAGAATATATTATAGAAGAAAAAATTAAATTGAATAAGAGAGACTATTCATAACAGAATATATTACTTTATTGTAAACAATATTATAACAAAATTTGAAAAACTTCAATTTTTAGAGAACTAAATGAAATGATTTAAAATGAAAAAAAGATACAACAAAATCAATTTTACTCATTCTAAAGAGGGAAATCTAAATGCGAGATGATGAATTTGATAATTCTATTTTATTCAAATATAGTATCCAAATGAATCTGATATACACTGTCGACGACCTTAAAACGTTAAATCTGTTTTATGACTTAGAAAATGACACGAAGATATATTTCACATTCTAAAGAGAGAACATTAAAATCGAATGAAAGTAGTCTTCGGTGAAATATTAATTTATAAATAACTAAATCTCTTTGTTTTGACAGATTTATCACACTATAGGTTTTCTTTACAGCATTTTTCGTATTTATAAATTAATATTTCACCGAAGACTAAATCTCTTTGTTTTGACAGATTTATCACACTATAGGTTTTCTTTACAGCATTTTTCGCATTACATTTGCTAATGAATAAAACGTTAGACGCAACTTCACTAAATTTCCATTTACGGAGGATCTTGCCCAATTTTCCAACATTCTTCGTTTATGCAAAAGTTTTGAAGTACAAATCTTTATCCTGTCAACGGATATCTTTCTTCAAAGTGGCATCTGTAGTTATACGTGTTAATTGACAGTTTTTAAGTATATTATTGTAATTCAAACTAGCAACTTGTTTAAAAATGGAATAAATGTTACTACTTCTACGATTATAAAAACAGAAAATAATTTTTTGATAATTTTATATATGAAAATTATTTTTTTAAATAAAATGTAATTTTAATATATAAAAGTTTTAAATATATTTTTAAATTTTATCTACCACGTTGAAATACGAGATAAAGATTTATTCCAAAAACTACTGTGACACAATGGAATTGTCCATTCTTAAAAATTTTAAATATTTCGAAAGCTCTTCCTTACATTTTATTCTAGGCTAATTTATCTTTAGTTTCCTTCATAACATTCATTTTCTTGTTTATTTGTCGTGATACAATCAATATAAGTTTCCCCTTCATGTAACCATAATTTATTGTCATCTAAACCTATATCCTACATTTATTATGTTACATTATCTTTTATCATTACTGATAATTGGTATAAGATAATTAAGAAACTTTTCCAACAATATATTATACTCATAATATATACTGTCTACATAGTTTTTAAAATTTTAATATAACTATATTTATTTTTCTGTTTCTATTCTAGAATAGAATTAAATGATGTAGCCTATAGTATAAATTAAGTTTATCCGTTTGCTGTCTATCAATAAGATAATCTGCATAAATATTACCTAATTTGAATGAAATTCACATATATTATTGAAATCACTAAAGGACCAAATCTGATGAATGATCATTATTATGTTGGCAATAATGAATCGATTTGATTATTTTTAATTTTATGAAAGATATAAATTAAATAATGGAATAAACTAATATGTTTAATGGCATTCTTATCCTGTTGTTTATCTTATATAACTTGTTTTAAATTTGATTTTCGTTTGCATTAATTTTTTGTGATTCTGTAGAATATAGTGATAATAGAATATCGAAAATAGTATTATATGTAATATTAATTATTCATTGTTAACATAATCAAATTTTTAAGGTAGCAAGGTAATGCCGCACTGATATAAATAAGTAATGCACTATTTTAATAGCAAGACAATTTAGAGATCTGCGCACGTACAAGTTATCAGTCGATGTTAAGGTGAATGACAGGTGATAGACACCTTTGATTCCTCGCAATTATCTGCTGATTTCTGCCCGAAAATCAGAACTTTTGTTAGTTTTTAATTGAATATAATTCAAAATAAGAGAAACTGAATGATATTGACATGGGATTTATAGGGAAATTGTTTTAAACTCCTAAGTAGACAGAATGGAAATTACCAATATTTAACAAGAGCGATGGAAGGAAAATTCCATTCATTTCTCTATTATTCTAAGTCAAAATTGGGAAGGACGGATATGAGCATATGCCATCTATTGCATCATCTTGTAATCATTTTGTCACCTTGGATGCAACCATTACATTTCGTATTGGTTATTAATTTGAATTTTGGCAATTTGATTGAAACTGGTGAAATATGAGCACTGTATTTTACTCTATTTTTCATTAAATTGTTTCAATGCTTGATTTTTGACCTTTTTCTATTCTAAAATGGAATAAAAAGGTACATGAATTAGAACTGGTCCGATTATTTGTCCATTGCTATTCGCCTGTTTGTCCAGAAACATGATAATAAACGTAAATATTATTATTAATAAGTGAATTTTATATATTTAGGTAAAATTCGCATATGCTATTGGGACCATTGGAGAACCAAGACTATTAAAAATGGTCAACATTAGGTCAATATTACTGAGATAATAAAAGAAACATTTTCGCATATTTTTCTTGCAATAACTTGCATAAATATTGCCAGATTTGAATGAAATTAATATATATTATGGAGACCATTTCGGAAATCCACCATATCAGAAATGATTGATATTGGACCATACTAACATACAGATTTATAGATGTCTGTATGTAAACGAATTTTGTAGTATATTACGGTTTTTAAATGTTGTAGTACAATTTTACTAATTTTTACATATTATTCATTTCCATATTTATTTTGCTGTTTAAAAGTCTTTTAATATTATAGCATATTAATCTTTAGCTATCGCTATATACCTGGCATATAAGGTAATATGGCACTTCACATATCTTTTTTTAAACATTAATCATTTAAACCTTTGAAAGTATTTTCATATGATTAAAGTTCAACTACCAATAAAGCACAACCAACAGTAAAATTAAATAACTTTTTTTTTTTAATAAATTATAGTTATTTAATTTTACTGCTGATTGTGCTTTATTGGTAGTTGAACTTTAATCATTAACTAAGCAGTATTTTAGTTTTACGAAATTGGTATTTTCATATTTTTCCGTTACTTTAATAATTTATTCTAACATATGAATTTTATTTCCAATTTCAAGCAGGTAAAAAAAGTAAACGCTTTTGAAAGAAAATGTCATATTCCCCGGACTCATTTTATATAATTCTTCAACAAATTCATTTGAATCGATAAATAATTTCGATATTTCAGAATTTTAAATTATTAACCAATGGAAACTAATAAATTTTAATAATTACTTTTAAAATGAAAGGGCAAAAAAGGATTCCATTAGATCAACAGTTGCCTTTGAAACGTAATTAATAATTGATTCAATTATAATCGATGTTAGATGTACAGATCAATGAATGCCAGCAAAGTAATCGTCATGCATAGAATTCCAGAGAAGGCGTAAAATTTTTCATTGCAAATTTTTTGCCTATTTTTTACAATTTTGGAATCTACATTTTAAATGAATTAAAAGTCTTACCTTCACTAATCGGGATATTGTTCGCGATAAGTAATTTTGAAATTATTGGAATGAATAATCGTACAAATATAACGATTCTTTAGAACGGACTTTAAAATATTAAAAATCTGTTTTCAGAATTTCGTTTAGATACATCAAGAATATATATAGTATATATATTTTCTCAATAATAGTGATAAATTTATTTATTTCTATATTTTTAATTTTTATTTATAATGATTAGTTATAGTTGTGCGCATATTTTTTTATGCAATACTATATTATGTATCTTGCATCGTGCTTTTATTATATATAATTTTGGCATGACTAAATCTTCAATTGGAGAGGAAAAAAATTATATAATTTATATACATGCATAAGTAGCAATACATGCATATAAAATAAAAATAAATACATGCATATAAAAAAATTATATAATTTATATACATGTATTATAATGCATAAAAATCTATTAAAAAAATTTATTTCTGTAGGAGTGAGAGAAAAAGACAAGAGATACAATACTAGACAAATCTATTTTCGGAACTTGAAATATAAATAATTAGTAAATAAACAAAATATTTTTTATTGTTATTGCAGATATATTATAGAAATAAAACAAAAAAAATAATTACAGATAAAATACTGCGTGTGATAATTTAAAAATTTAACAATATGAAAATATCTCAAATCTTAAAAATATTCAATTGAATGAATTGTATACACCGTCACCTTAAATTTCAAATGCAATATTCGAACGACAAACTATGATAAAAGTATTCGAATACTCTGCATTCGAGTGATTGATTTATCTCCTCTGACAATTAACATTAAGGATACAGAACAGTGATCACTTAGAAGCACACAACAATAAAAGAATTCGATTATTGAATGCATTCGAATACAGATAGCAGCATAATATTCAATTCTGCCAAATTTATTTTGTTACTTGGTATATACTGAGAATATAGTTTTTATTATTTGATATACATAATAATGTCTAAGAAAATTTATATTTTACATAAGTCTAAAAGCACACAAAATAAATTGCATTCAAAACTTTATATATTAATTCACGTTTCTATATTATGATTCATAATTTATGAACTTAAAAAAATAAATGTAATTATGTTTAATTTAATTATGAATAAAAATTATTCTAATTATTCTAATTATTTAGTGTTTTAAAACACTAAAAGGTGTTTTAAAACACTAAAAGGTGAAATGTGTTTTAAAACACTAAAAGGTGTTTTAAAACACATTTCACGAAAAGAATTCACTTAAATTAAGTATAATTCAATATTAAGAAAGAAATATAGATTTTATTCTTTCGCAATATTGAACTATGCCTGTTTAAGTAAATTCTTTTCATGGAATATGTCCTGAAGTACTAAAATAGAATAATTTTTAATCTTATTTAATAGTAATGTATCCAATTCTCTGAGAACATTTTTAGCCCGTTATTTCATACAGAATATTAAACAAATTATTGAATAATTTGATTCCATTATAAAAATATGATTATATAGTTTACAGTTTTAGGTCTTTGCTAATTTATATTATACTTTAATGTAATTTAGCAAAGGTCTAAAACTAAATTTAATGTAATTTTTAATTCAGCTTACAATTATATGTTTTTGTTACATTAAAATAATTTAAATTCGTTAATTTAATTTGGATTGGTATTTAAATTATCGAATCTAGGAAAGAGGAATTCTTTAAGTAGGTGTAAATCTGGCTAATTTTTATATTTAAACTATAGTACTATATTTATAATCATTATAAAATTTATTTGATAAATGCATGTAAAGTAAAAATAAAATTTTTAGTAAAATTTTATTTAAAACAGATCATATGTTTAATTAATATAATCTTTCAGAATATTTTAATAACTAGATCAATTATAATAATAATACATAATTCAAACTTATTTGAAAATAAAAATAATTTAGGATAGATTTAATAATGTGAATTATCTTTAAAAAATCGAAATATCAGTTTTATCAACAAAGCAAGTATCAATCTAGCTCAGTATTGCAATACTGTATGCCAATAATTATAATGATAAAATGAAAATTAATTGACCAATATAAAATGAAATAATGATTTTACAATTTGAAAAAAACTAGATTTCAGTTTTCTTTAAAATTCATCGATGTAATGTGCGATATGGCGGCTTAATTAAAACCACGGATGTTTGATTAAAACTATCCAGACAACATTAGTTTTATTATTGTCACCTAATCGGTGACAATAATAATATATTAATAATGTTAATAAATACTATGTTGTACGTATTGTAGATAATCAGCGAAGATCTTACAATCATTTAGATATTTAATTGAATAACTAATTTATGCCGTCAAATCAACATATAGAATATGTATAGAGGCGGACATCTCATAGTCCATTATGGGTTGCCGATATCCTTGATAAGGGCAAAGTTGATAGATAGAATCAATAGTCCAAGCATAATTTCCCCCAAAAATGTGGCATTATGGGATCCAAAATCGATTCCGAATCCTCTAGATTAAATTTATTGGATCAGTAACAGCAGATTAGATTAGATTAAATTTTTATGTGCTTATTATATATAGGATACTTTTTGGAGGTTGCCACTTCAGAATTTACTACATCCTGATCATCACCTGTAATGAGGATAACCGGAAAATTGAACCAATAATGGCAGAATATATATACTATATAACAGGAGTGTTCAACCTTTTTTTATTCGGCGATCTACTCTCATAAAGATATCTGATTACGTACAACTAAGCAGTTAAATGCACTTACTCACTTCGGAGGACCCACTCTCCCAGCTAAAAACTTTATTTGTGTATTTAAAAATTTATCACTTAATTATTTTAATTCAACAAATAAAACAAATATATTGAAATAAAAAATATTTATTCTTTATTTTAGAAAATCAAAGTTTGAAAAAACAACAGATTGATTACAAACTCATAAGTTACAGGAAATGCTGGCAACAGATTGATTACAGACTCATAAGTTACAGGAAATGCTGGTTGATTAAAAAGGAAGTTAATGTGAAATTTCGCATTGTATGGAACTTGTAATATTTTCATCGTCAGGTTGATATGAAGAAGTGGCCAATCGCAGACAATCATCCAAATTATCATTTGTAATTTGGTTTTTTATTTTTTATTTTTTTGATGTTCATATTTCAAAAAGCGAATTCTGACAAGTTTGTCGATCAGAAACACGACAAAATTTTTTGCGTAATATCAATTAATAATGGAAACTTTTTATGTGTATATTTCCAAATGATAAGAAAATTAGTGATTTCACAATTTTAACAAAAAATAAATAAACAATAGAAATACACTTAAAGAGAATTAAAAATAATACAAAATAATGATAAAAAATTATTGTTTTCAGTTTTAATTTAATTTGTGAGGAGGAATCAACTTGGGAGGAATAAACAAGAGATCGACCAAAAAATCGCTCAGCGATCGGCGGATTGAACACGCCTACTATATAACAAAACATTTTCATTTTGAAATTTTGCAGGGCTGGCTGCAAAAGCCAAATGCTAGGCTTTTTTTCATAAGGGCAGAGTTCCTGTGCTAAAAGCATAAATTTGGAAACCGCGGGACCGGATGCTATCGTCTTTATATACTCGCATCCATCTGGTCTTTTCAAAAGTGTAATAAGTTTCAAGATTGAAGGAAAGATTTTAAATTCAAAATGCAATTTCAAATCTAGCACCAATAACAAGAACATTTAAATGCGTATTAGCAAGTGATTAGACATTTCTTTCTTGCCGATAATGGATACTTATGTTAATATTCAATAATGGTTGGCGGAGTAGGTAGAAAAATCATGAATGCGGATTACGTGTAAATATGTATTTTTAAAAACAAATGAAATCAAATCATAATTTGAAATAAGTAAAAATGACCAATTTACTAGAATTTTAGTGACTAACAACTTTAATTAGAGCAATTTAAACAGACCGTCGATTTTGCGCATTAGCTCTAGAAGATATATGCGGAAAACATTTTTTAAATTAGCATAAAAATCCTTTAAAATAAGTTCTAATGTTATAATACGATAGAGAAAAGTTGGTTGATACAAAGAGTTGATACAAAAAAAAAGGCAATTTAAGAACATGTCCATATTGGTGGTGAACATATGTACTTAGCTATCTGTTTACCTTCCAGTGGAAAAGAGACAACTAAGTTCGAGTTTTGTGACTAAGTTTATTAGTCACAAGAACCGAATGAAGTACTGAGTAATTTGATAACATGTAAAGGAAATCTGAAACTAAGCGAATTGATGGATGAAATAGACCGGCTGTTGGTATAATCTCAGACGCAATAATCTATAGTGGGCTTCTTGGGGAAGAGGACTTTTCAGCTCAATGTTTTTTTTTTTTCCACATTCTCGGTGGGAATGGTCTCCAGTCGCTCTGCTCCTTTTTGGATAAAATAGTTAACTTTAATCGGCTTGCTCCTTTATAGACAAGACGGATTTATGAAACTTGATACCATAATATGGCTATCTGCAACAATTCAAGCTCGAGTAGTGAAGGGAAAAGTGAAGAATACGATCCCCGATCATTACATCTGGTCATTAAGTCGGGAGGACTTAATGACCAGACTTTGTACTTTCCGCAGAGTAGAACCGCAGAATGTTAGCATGTCATCCAACTGCCTAAGCTATGACTAAACCATGTTCTGAGACTTTAACACCTTTGGTGAAGCAGAGATGCAACCTTAGAATGAAAGCCAAGAATATAATACTAGCCTAGTGATGAACAATATTATACTTTCTTTTATTATAGAAGTTACAATTCAACTATCTCTTTCAATGTGATAGTGAACAATATTCTGTCATTATAATCTTAAATAGCTTTTTGTTTCAATGGAAAAGCTTTGAGCGCACGCATACACATATATAATCTTTATTATGAAAATATGGATAATGATAGCAATGTCGTTGCCAGAATTTTTGTTCGGGAATTCATTACAACAAATCAGGATTTTATACCAGGAGTTAAGGTAAAATGATGAACAGATTTATTCGTTTAAACTTTTGGGTTCATAAAAATAGTATGAATAAGTTTAAAATTGTATCTCTTTTTTGCTTTAAAAAATTTCAAGAAATCTGATCTTCAAAATTCCTTTTTTGCCTATAGCTATATACATTAAGTTCAATAACAGCTATTAACGATATTAATATCAATAATATTATCAATAACCATATTATACTATACTAGTAAATATGTCCGTCAAAAAATGACGATAAAATTAAAAACAAAATTAAACTCTTATTCTTTTGAAATTGAGAATAAAACAATCTACACATATTCAAATATATTGTAGGATACTATTAAATTTAATTCAAATTAGAAAATTAGATAAACATTCACATCAAAATTGAAAAAAATTTACTGGCTAGGCTAATATGCTCGGTACAGTGTATATATATATAATATCTAATGGCACACGATCACGTGGAGTCAATCTAATCACTAATTCTATCAAAGTTTAACTTAAGAATCATAGCTTTACATACAATTTTATATTATCGCTATATGAACAAAAATAATACCGATCAAAAAATGAATCGTCGTCATCTTTTGATCGAAACTTTCATAAAGGAACTTCTATCTGGTTGTGGCATCGAGAAAATAAACGATGAAATTATATTTCTCCACATAGAGTACTTAAAAACTGTGCGCGCCGCCATTTTGAAAGCCGTGATAGTTTTAGAATGAATCTTTAACACAACGGAATTGCCGATTCGCACTATTAATCAGTCAAGGTGGGAAGACAAATCTTCAATTTCAATTCTTTAATTTCACTTTTTGGAAAAACTATACATTAGAGAATTAAAGATTCGGCCCCATCGATTGATGATTAAAACACAAATCGACAATTCCGTTATGTTAAAGATTCATTCCAAAAACTACTGTTATCTCGGATTTCAAAGCAAGTTTTCAAAATGGCGCGCGCACCAGTTTTAGTAGTACGTATAGAGAAATATTATAATTTCATCGCTCATTTTCTCGACACCTATACCACATAGAAGTGCAGTCCTTTTGGAAAATTTTATCTACTCGTCGTTATCTTTCGATCGGTATTATTTTCATTCATATCTCGGTAATATAAAACTATACCGAATCATATTAAATAAGATAACACATAATAGATAACAAATTAAGGTTAAACTGTATGTTAAAAATAAATTTATAACAATTTTTAAATATGAAATCTGAATTTCAGTAGCGTAACGAAATAATATACAGCACAGTACTCGACATCCACCATTAATTTCAAAAGGACTGATCATTATAATCCAGTGAGAATGCTCAATTACCAAATGACGCGAAATTGTAATCCTTTATAATTGCCCAGATAGCGATCACGTGATTAATGTAGCCCAAGGAGATCCCTCAAATAGCATTACTCTTCCAAGCTTATTCTATATATATATATAGATTAGATTTATTTGTGATGATAATCTAATTTAAATAATATTGAAAGTACATATAAGTATTTGTAATAATAATAAAGTTATGAGCAAATAAATTAATGAATTAAATTTTCTTTATATATTAATGCAATTTCAAATATTTAATAACTTGAAGCAAATCTTTAAAAATGTATTTCACATGATATCGTTATTTATCTAATTAATATTTATATAAATATTTATATATACAAATATATATAATTATATATATATTT